>JAXQJQ010000055.1:0-137316 GCA_037042055.1 Penicillium sp. S103-07
CTAATACTTATATCTATAATATATATAACAAAATAAAATATATCTTATTTTTAGTAAGTTCAAATACTCTAAGCTATCTTAATATCTTTTATTTATAGTGTATTTAGCTATAATTTATACTTAATATAAAATAGTAATAAATTAACTATTTACTATTTATTCTATAACCCTTCGCTAAATATATTACTATTATTGTTATAACTAAAGACTTTAAGTATGAATTCAGTCTTTAATTTCTGCAGTAAACTTTTTAATTATAAAAAGTCCATTTATTAAATTTAGCGTAAAATATTTAAAAGTAGCTTATATTTTTCTTCATTTATATAAACGAACCTATTAAAGTACTATTTATAATGTAGTAGATAATATATTAAATCATCCAGAAAAGGTCTTTATTCTATTGGATTTTACAAGAAATAACTTTTATAAGCTATAATTAAATAACTAGTTAATAGTAGTAGTAGTAGTAGTTGTTGGGGATAGGCGGGTGTTCATAAAACTAGTATGCTATGTGCAGGTCTCCCATTGGTCGTTGGGATGTTTGCTACACTAGGCACAGCACACTACTAGATATCTCCACCTTCCCCGTATACCTACTAGCACAGCAGAGCACTAGGCAGGCCTGGATCTGAGGGTCTGTTCTTCTATAGGTAAGCACACATGTGCTTCGCCAGTAGAAGGGTATAAATGGTGACGTAGAGCACTACATGGATGCACCAAAGGTCGTCCTATCCTAAGGGGTCTGCTCAGGTAGGAGGGTCTGCAATAAAGAAAAAGAAGGGAATCTCCCTGGTGACCTTTTAGGATAAAAGGGTAGTAGGAGATAATTGAGATGAAAGCTCTTGTTTTTTTTCAGTCTGGGTTTTGGAGCTGTATTTATAGACAGAAAAGTGGCAACATTTTCATGAAGGACACATCAGCTTTTGTGGCTTAGATATTGATCAATGAGGCATTTATCAGGGCTGATGTAGATGATTAGGGTCATCTGAATAGGTCTGAAAAGATAGGTAGGTTGGGATGCCCCAGAAAAGTGAGAGTAAAGTGAGAGATAAGTGAAAACTGTAGTTCTGACATAGAAAACAAATGTTCGGATGAAAGGCGGTCAGTATGGCAGAAAACGGGAGTTTCCATGTTGAACTGGAAAGCCATAGTAAATGCATGTTTTTATGCACTCAAAATCCCGACAGTAGTAGTAGTAGTAGTAGTAGTAGTAGTAGTAGTAGTAGTAGTAGTAGTAGTAGTAGTAGTAGTAGTAGTAGTAGACATAATATCTAAAGACTCATAATAGTAATTATTACTATAATAAATTATCATTATCTTATAAGAATATCTTTTTTAACACAGTTTAGGGTTATAACCATTACTTTATATTTACACACACACCAGGCAAACATTTATAAATAGACCAAGTGTAGGAATGCTACGTTTAAACCACTAAGCTAGCCTAGAACTTTATAGGAAAGCTACTTTCTCTGTATGCTGTTTGAGCTATTAAAGCTTGGAGATTTCCCATGAGAGCTTGATATTGAATATCCTCACTGCGATAGATATTTCAAATGGGCAACAGGACAGTCTATAAACAGCCAAGTTTTTCAATGCTGACTAAAAATGCAGTTAAAGCAAGAAAGTACCTTGGAAACCTCTCGAGAAAAAAAGCGCTACTGCTCTTATTCCAAGCCTTTGCACAAGATAAATCTATTTTCAAGTAAAGGGCTAGCTAGGACTTTTGACTGAGTGCCCGTAGATGCACAAAATTTATTTCGCGGACAAACCTCTTTGAGAAAGGCCTGGAATATCGTTAAGAACCAGGGGGCTGGTAAGATTCACTCATTCCTGGTAACGAAATCAAAATTATTTACCGCTCTGTTCTTTCTCTTAGTACCCCCCTCTTTAAAACACCCGTAAAAAGACAATGCTTGCAACATATTCAGAATATAAACTGTCCACAAAATACCTCTATCTACGCCAGATTAGTTGTGCAGTGATCCAGATTACAACTACGGAACCTAGAGTCAGGGGACTTTCGGGTAACAGCACCCCGACGTTTGCAATATATTCATGGGTATTTCATTGGGCTGATAACTTGCGTAGGATAAAACGATGAGGGTGTCCTCAGGAGTAGATGGCAAAGGTTGACGTGAACAACACTCTGCACTTGGCCAAACATGACATGGATCCTGAAGTCTCTAGCACAGGCCCATAGGTTATTTCCATGAATGACACAAGTAGGAGTGGAAGATAAGATGAAGTGCTGACCAAACGGTATAGGGATATGAACATACGCGGATCTGGTCGTCGCTATTCCCTGTTTTGAAGTCGGCACACACAGCGCGGAGAACAACCAGATAGTTATGCAAAGGAGGAGCATACATGCACAGCCATAGAGGAGATATTCGCTACCATATCACTGGGCCGCTGGTTCGGCCTTTTTCTCAGCCTTAGGGGCCTTGTTGACCCTCGGCGGGTTGCGACCACCCATCATCCAATTGGCAAATCCCCCCGCCATGGGAGTGGCACCTTTCGCTTTAGGTTTCTTGCTACCTGGATACTGGTCATTAGCAATTACTAAGCTCGCATAGGATATTGCGCGTAGGGTCATTGGCGGAACACATACCTCCATCTTTCTTCTTCTCCGATGAAGATGAGGCAGCATCCGGCTTCGCAGGATGCGGCTGGTCTGCGGCAAGAGATGGATCAGGTTCTTTCGGCTTTTCTGGAATCGGCCACATGTGCATGGTGATTGTCCAGTCGGGCTCGACTACCGTCTCCCAAACCTGAGGTAGAATGATATCGCCATTGGGGCCGACAAGATCATAGTGCCCCTCCGCGACGTGAGGCCCAATGACCTCGATATGAAGAAAGGCTTGTTTGATCAGGTCTTCCATTCCCTAGAAAGATGTAGATGTTAAATGCACTGTTCGCTTAATTAAAAATTTGGGAAGGGAGTACTCGGGGGGTTACTTGCCTGCCATGTGCTGCACAGCTCAAAGGGAAAGCTGAATTTCCGGCCCACGGCATCTTTGAACTTGATAGGTTTTTTCTTTTCCGGGGCAGGTTTGCTCGAAGCTTCTGCGGCGGCTGCCGTTGCCGCCTCGGCTGCTGCTGCTGCGGCTTCCGAGGCGGCAGCGGCAGCAGCTTTCTCAGCTTCTGCTTTTGCCTTGGCTGCATCATCGGCGGCCTTTTTCTCGGCATCTGCGCGAGCCAGTAAAGCAGCCTCTTCGGCGATTTTCCGATCGTGCGCAAGTTGCTGCTCTTTGGCGGCGGCCTCGGCGGCCTCGCGCTCGATCGCAGCGAGGCGGGCCGCTTCCTTGCTTTCACGCTCTGTGCGTTCGTCTAGAATCAACTTCTCTAGACGTGCTATCGCTTCATCCTTCGCAGCATCTGCGGATGGAGGAGCTGGGGATGATGCTGCCTCGGGCTGAGTCGGAGAAGGCACCTGAGGATATGAAGGAAAGTAAGACTGCGGCATCATGCCCTGAACCATAGAATAGGGATCGCGGTAGTTGTAGTATGCATTGGGGGCATATGGCATCATCTCATGATGGAAAGGTGAGCTCGCATAGGGCGAAGGGCCATGGGCGCCCATGGGGTGAAGGGGGGGTTGAGGGGGGTTGTGCGGATCGATTCGTGACTGGGGTGGCTGTCGGGGATGTCGGTGCGCTTGATCTTGTGCATAGAATGGGGGATACATGGGAGCCCCGGACGATGGTCCCTGAGCCCCGTATGGATACGGACCAGGGCCATAATGTTGACCCACGGGGTTGGAGTGCCCGAAACGAATGAGTTGGTCAGACGGCAGAGGGCCGTTAGGGTGTGGGTAGGGAGCGTGCCCAGGCGGATAGGCGTTGAAGGATGGGCCAGAAGAAGCGCTCGGCGCGTAGCCTGCGGCAGGCGGGGCAGGGGGCCACCGTCGGTCATGAGGGTTTCGCGCATATGCTTCCGGATATTCCTCCGAGTCCGCGCTGTCGGGAGACTCTGGGGAACGGTGTCGCCGGGCCCGAGAGCCCAGGGACTCGCGTTCGGAAATCATTTGGCGGCGCGGTGGTTGGCGGCGCGGTGGTTGGCGGCGGCCCGAAGCCGAGCGCGAACCGTGGAGCGAGCGGTTACGGTGCGAGGTCCTTGGTCGAGAGGCTGAATCAGACGGTTTCAATTCATCTGGATATGACAGATGCGCCCACTCATCATAATCCTGGTATTCATGGCTCCCGTCTGAAGGCACGGATACTTGCACGACCGAGGAATCCTCCTCGTCCGTCAGTGAGCTATCCGAGCCGTGCGGATCTGTGGGATCAATCGAGATGCTGAGCCTGGAAAGGGGGGCGGCGGGGTGAGAAAGTCAGTGCAAGGTTCCCGGGAGAGACGGGGAGGGAGATGCAGAGAGCAGAGAAGAGAGGAGGGGAAAGGGAAGGGGAGGGAGCAGAGAGGGCAAAAACATACGTCATAGAGCCAATACAGAGCCTCCTATTTTACGTCCCGAGTAAAATGAGAACACACCTCGGTCAGTGCAGACAGTGCAGGTTCACTCTCACTCGCATATACGAAAAGCGAGGAGAGGGGAACACCCGAGTTGGTGAGTTGGTGTGTGGGGGGAGGGGATAATAGAATTGACGCTTGTTAAAAAAAAAGAAAAAAAAAAAAAAAAAAAAACAAAGCGGACGCGGGGGGCGAGCAAAAGAAGCAGGCGCATTGACTCTTGGTGCCCCGCTAGATTGCACTCCCTTGCGCGCAGGGGTCCTTAAATAGGGACGGGTGCGTATAGTTGTGTGATATAGCCGTAGCTGTAGCTCTGTGTGTGGGTGTGGTTGCGTTGTTGGGGATAGATGGGAAAGACCGGAAGGGCATTTGGAAGAAGATGGCGAGCGCCGTTTTTTAGGTGAGGATCTTGCCTGCCTAATTTATCATTCTATTGGGCTGGGTTGGGCATACTTTAGCGTTGGTGTAACTATTTTTCTCCCTTGACATCGAAATGGATCTGCTGCCCAATGCCCAATCATCGCCCACCATGCCTACGGAACGCTCCAGAAACTCGGGTTGTGAGACGAGTCAAGACATCTAGGCCTAGACCGATTATGCAGGAGGGGTGTGCGAGTCCAAAGATCAGCGGATCATACACATATTGCATTACAGATATAATAAAGAAATAGAAGGGGGTATCCAATATCCAGAGAGCTTGGGTGATGTGATCATTGTGACTTCTCAAAACGATTCAGCAGTTCTTTGGCGGCAATGAGTTCACTGCGACTGGACGCCCAATGCTGCTCATCGACCGACCGTGATCGGACAATGTCTCCGAGTTTCTGAAGGCCGAGGGTTTTCAACTGCACAAGCGTTTTCTTCGACGGAATGGCTGTCTCCGAGTGTTTGTCATGCGCGTAGTCCTTTTCCAGCATGTACGACGAAGCCTGCGAAGTCGGGATTGCAAATCAGTACGGGGGATGCATAGGCCTTTGCTCACACGTACCAGAATCAATCCGTAATATCCCCGCAAGTAGTCGTCGCAGAGCTCAATGCTGCGGCAGAAGTGTTGCACCGACTTGCCTGCAAGTCGGGGTGCATCGCCATCGGGAGACGAGGCGCAGACATAGAGGAGTTCCCCAAGCCGAGCGTGGATCTGGTCAATGTTAAGTCGCGTTCAAATCCCAGACAAAGAAAAGAGCTTCGTCATACATTCCAGGAATTCGGGGCTATCAGCAGAGACTCCTCAAGGCTGAAAATTGCTTGGGCACCGAGGCCCTGGGACTGATAAAGATCTGCCAATTCGCACCACGCTTCGGGATCGGTAGGTATGGCGTCAAGGAGCTGGATGAGGGCCGCAATGGCATCGGAGGAGCGGTTTAGCGAGCGCAGCAAAGCTACCCGACGCTTCATAATGGGCTATACCGAGTTGGCCGTTAGATATTCAGTATGATCCACACTTACTCGGTGGTTGGATCAAACGAACTATATTGACGGGATTCTCTGAAAGAATCCTCTCGTATTCCTCTAGACATTTCTCCAAAGCTGGCTGGTCTTTCGCGGTCGCTTCTTGGTACAGGCCACGGAGGCCCATCACTCTCTCGTTCGAGGCACCGAATCGATGGGTTAAACGGTCGAGACACGCATGGGCCGACTTGTCATCCCCAGTCCGAAGACAGGCAAAGAGGAGCTGTTCAATCCGCCTGTACTCCTCGGCCGTGTCTGCAGACGAAGATGGAGCCACTCCCGTATTCGCAGGATCGTGGCCGAGGATCGTGGGCGCCTGTTGGGAAAGATGAAGGGCGGAGATCAGGTCAGACCCATTGGCCTCGCGGGCTTCTGCAAAAGCCATTTTCAGTATCGGATGGGACGTGCCCCGCTTATTTGGAAGAGAGGAAGAGGGAGAAAGGGAAAAGGTGTTGCAGTAAGAGACCGGAGAGCATACGGAGAGTGGAGAACTCCCCGTAGATTACACAAGATACACGGTCCCGTGATCCTTATCGAATTCCCCACGTAAACTCCGACTCTCCCAGCCTGCCAACAGCTTGCAATAGCTTGCGACAGCTGAGCTCCCGGTGAACTCAGGGCTGGGGAGATCATGCTTCTTGCCATCAAGGGACCGCGATATTCATATTGACCTCCGGAATCCCTCTCGCTCGCGGCGCGGGTCGAAACAAGATGTATGTTTCCGATGGTGGGATCTTCTAGTTGCCCGACTGACCGTGCCATCTAGGTTCGAAAAGTCTCTCTACGACCTGATCAAGGGCCTTCGGACCCACAAAGGTGGAGAGGATGAATACGTCCAGGATTGCCTGCGAGAATGCAAGGCCGAGATTAAATCGCAGGATATGGGTAGACAAGCCACCCCTCCCCCAAAGAGCCATCTCCGCATGCTGAACCCGATCAGATAAAAAGGCCACGGCGCTTCTGAAGCTCATCTATCTTGAGATGTTTGGGTATGACATGTCATGGGCGGCCTTTAATGTCCTGGAAGTCATGTCTTCTTCGAAATATCTTCAGAAACGAGTGGGCTATCTCGGAGCCGTGCAAAGCTTCCGACCGGACACGGAGGTTCTGATGCTAGCAACAAATATGCTCAAAAAGGTTGGTTCCAGTCACTCTCTTCTGCAAACTGAGCATAGTCAATCTAATGTGCGTACAGGATATCGTGTCTCCCAGCATTCCCTCTTTGTCCCTGCCGCTCGTCACCCTCCCGCATATCATCACTCCTTCGCTGGCCATGTCTCTGCTTCCGGATATACTATCCCGTCTCTCACACTCAAGCCCCGTAGTGCGCAAGAAGACGATCGTGTGTCTCTACCGGCTTGCATTAGTATACCCGGAAGCACTCAAGCTATCATGGCCGAAAATCAAGGACCATCTGATGGACGACCAGGAAGATATTAGTGTGACCACGGCGGCTATTAATGTTGTCTGTGAACTTGGTTGGCGCCGGCCACATGATTTTCTGCCATTGGCACCCCGACTATTCGAACTACTGGTGGATAGCGGCAATAATTGGATGGCCATCAAAATTATCAAGCTGGTTAGTCTATCTCTTCCTTACGATGGTTTTATCTTCTGATCGTTCCAGTTTGCAACTTTGACTCCGCTGGAGCCTCGACTAACACGCAAGCTCTTGCGACCGTTGACGAACATCATTCAGACTACCACGGCTATGTCACTGCTGTACGAGTGCATCAATGGTATCATTCAAGGTGGAATTCTTGACGGCGAGGAGAATCTGCAGGAAAGAGACGAGGTTGCCTCGTTGTGCGTGGGTAAACTACGAGGGATGATAGTCATGAATTCGGACCCCAACCGTAAGGCTTTCTTGATCTGTCCACTACTGGTGACGCTTTCTGACTTCTAGGGGGAACACGAACAGTCAAGTACGTTGCTCTTCTTGCATTAAACCGCATCGTTACAACGCATCCCATGCTGGTATCTGTGCAACAAGATGTGATCATGGACTGTCTGGACGACGCAGATGTGTCTATTCGCTTGCAGGCGTTGGAGCTTGCAGCTGGGATCGTCACAAGTGACACCCTTCAAGCAGTGGTGAACCAATTGGTGAATCAGCTTCAAGTGGCCTCGTTATCATTCTCAAAGGACGCTACCGATCCCGAATTCGATCCTGAAACCGATTCCCCCGCGCGAGCCGCATCTGAAAGCCCCGGGCCCCAAAGGGCGTCCAACGTGGGACATGACGCCTCAATTGACTTGCCCAGTAATTACCGAACCGAGGTCGTGCATCGTGTGCTAGACATCTGCTCACAGGGCAACTACGCGGAGGTGACCGACTTTGAATGGTACGTGGGCATTCTAGTCAAACTCGTCGGTCTACTCCCACCGTCGGGGCAGGATGAGTATTGCCAGCAGACTCAAACGGGCAAATGGTCCGTCAACGGCTCGAGAATGACTGTTGCGTTTCGGATTGGATCGGAGATCCGCAATGTTGCTGTGCGCGTGAGGGGAGTACGTCCGGAGGCAACCCGGGCGGCTGAGTCACTACTGCTCGTTGACAACAGATCGATCCTTTTTCCAGCAGGCTCCAATGTGGTCAACGATGTTCTGGGCCCAATCGCGTGGGTTGTTGGTGAGTATGCAGCATGTCTTGTGTCGCCTGACCGAGCGCTGCAATCACTGATTGATCCGTCTAATGCATCCTTGACGCCCAGAACTTTACAGTTGTTCCTGCAGGCGATACCGAAGGTGTTCGTTCAATTAAATCGCACCTGTGGGAGTAAAGATACGTGGAAGAGTGAATTGTCTCTTCTGCTGGCTCGAGTCGTGGATTTCCTCGAGCTGTTAGCCGCTCATCCGGATCTGGACGTTCAGGAGCGGGCCATTGAGTTTCTGGAAGTCCTCCGCTTGGGTGCAGAGGCGATGCGCTCGAATACACAGGAAGTGCCATTGCTACTCGCCTCCGTCATTCCCAGCTTGTTTGAGGGCCTGGAACTCAATCCCATGGCACTGAGTGCTCAGAAGAAGGTGATATTGCCTCCAAGTCTGCGCCTGGATGCGGCGTTCCATGATGATCTGCCGGGCATTTTCCGCAACCTGGACCGCCCGATGTTGAATGTGGACACGCAGAATATCTTACAGGACTTTTACCATATCCCGGATCCTTCTCCGCCTGGCAGCAAGCCGTTATACGAAGCGGCCCCTATCGAAGTGCATCTCAGCCCATCATACCAGAACACAGTCGGCGGACCGATCGAACATCCATCCGTCTTGGAAAGGAGAAAGATTGAGCGCAGGGAACGTTTCAAGGATGACCCATTCTATATTGCTCCCGGGGTTTCATCGGGCACGTCGACGCCGCTTCATGACGTGTTCAAGTCGACCAATGGCGATGCGTTGGACATTGATTCAATTCCAATTGTCGATTTGAAACTGGATGATGGACAGCGGGGCCCTGTTGATCGTGATCCTCTCCCGCGCCGTCAGATCTCTCCCAAGAAAATGGAGGTTGCCGCCGATGAAACATTTGGGTCTGACGACACCCCATTACACGATAGTTTGGTCGGCGCTACCCGTGGGTCTACTGGCTATAAGCGTTCTCTACTTCAGGTGGATTCTAGCGGTCTCGGTCAGCTTTCACTGGGAAAGAATGATGATAGAGACCCTATTGTAGCCGGGGATGAGGGTGACGCCGAAATGACAAAGGCGATGCAGAACGTGGAACAAATGCGGCTGCGCATGCAGCGAGCCTCCGAGCGAATCCAATTAGAAGGGACTCCGGCCGAGGGCACTCTCGTGAAGAAGAAGAAGAAAAGCAAGAAGAAGCCCGACGACGGTGATATCGAGAAGACGGAGCCCTCTCGGGTCCGGGGGAAGAAGAAGAAGAAGAAAAGCGAGACTGCTTGATTGCCAGTCCTCTAAAGTAGCTTAGACAATGTGATGAGATGAAATTATCCATATATTTTTTCCCCACAGAGCAGATGTGTCATGTGTCGTCAACCCATCCACCCGGTGCTCCTTGAACATCCAGTATCTCCGCTCTGTGCTTTTCTGGTCCGCGAGTCTCGTGGTACTTTCGGGTATAGTGTAGCCAGGGGTTTGTATATGGCACCGTCGACGGGTCTATTGCCTTTCCACGTATATCAATGGGGGTATCTTCGAAGGGTTCGTGTTCTATCCGGTGAGCCGAGAAAGCATTGAAGCCAGAGTGGACCAGATTTCAGGGACAATCCTCAGGAGCTCCAGGATGAGACCACCGCAAACAACAAAAGCCAGGACCACTATGACATGTCGTTAGCTTGACGCGGTTAAGCGGGTTTCAATCACCTACCAACCCAGCTCGCAGAAATGGGTGACTTGGAAGCCTGCTTGGGCTTGGTTGAAGAAGGCCCCTTCCCTCTTTTGGCGGCCTCGTTCTTTGCGAAGCGCTCGTTTGCGCGTCGTTGTTGGGGTGTCTGTGCCTGTAAGATGGGTTAGTATGGTTTCATCGGAGCTGTGGGTCACGAGCAATTACCATGGTTGTTGATACTGAGGGGTTGCAGGGTGCGCGTTGATGGGGGAAGGTCTATCGTGAAGTCGAGGAGGCAACTTTATCGGGGAGCTTTTATCGCCGTCCGGGGAAAAAAGGCCACGTTGTTGCCAACCACGGACCACAACCACAACCACGTCTCTGCCGAGATGTTTCAATGCTCTCATACCTGCACTCAACGGGTCCCAATGCTCTTGTGTGCACAGGCTTGGGTTTCCTAGGTCAGTATGCCGTACGATAAGATGTCTAGCTTGATTTTCCGGGGTTACAGCATGATGTATACGTCGTTGGTAAGGAACTCCCAATTGTAACTCTGCTTGCGCGATGTTTCTATCTCGGCAAATCTTTAAATTCTCTCGGGTTGAGTAACAGATCGTGCTGCCAAGGTGGGTTTGAATGGGTTTGTAGGCATCGACCCGATTGGGTCTGTCGCATTTATATCTCCGAGTCCATACTGCGCTAGAATCTCCGAAAGAGCTACAACGGCCGAAGGTTTTATTTACAGTAGCATCGAAGCAGAAGGCTCGAGGGCCGCTATCGTATCCCGTCAAAACTGGTAATGTCACTATCCACAGAATCACCGCTACTTCCGTGATGGCTCCTATAGCACTCCGCAATCCCGTGTCCCGTCAAGACTGCGCTGCCGGCTGTGTCCGCCATGTCATTCGTTCGGGTTCAAGTCTTCCCAACTGGGCAAACCCAATACATCACTCGAAGAGGTCCCGACCTGAATTCCCGGCTGGCCCGGTCTTTTCTATCTTTCCTGTTTTCCCCTCCCTCCTTTTTCATAACTAGCTCTTTAGTATTGTCACATGCAAGGCCGGTTTTCGATGACGTAGAGTCATAAATCATCGCTGAGGTAGGAGCGGCTTCCACTCAATCTGCTCGTCCGCACCGTCACCGAGGAGATCTGGAGCGCTGCTGCTCTGAGGCGCTGCCCATGCGTCCCCGTCAGAGCCCGAGACCGGACTTCGAACACCCCCCCGGGAGCTCAGCGCGAGCGGCTTTCGAGGCACGGCCGGAGGTAATTTGCTGCTCGTGGTTGAACTTGCACTTCGAGGTCCCGTAGACTCCGATCGGTCAAACGCTTGTTGCCGTGGAGGAGGCGCGGGCTTCCTATCCATGCGAGCATCTGCCTCCTTACCCATCAAACTGGAGTGGGGCACCCAGTCGGGTTCGGTATCAATTGAGAATGGATTGGACTTGCGTTCGGGGTTTGCGATAAACCTCTCCGCCGGTGGCTGAACCGTCGCCTTCACGGGCTCGCCTGTTACATGGATTAGGCCTGTTGATCGAAGATTCCCGCCATCGGACTACATACCTTGATCTAGCCACCACCTCGTTCGATCTGAGCTGGCTGGTGGTAACCCTGGCGCAATGGAGACATGCGCCATGCTATCCTCATCATCCAGGTCCAGGAGGTGTGGTAAATCGGAGAGAGCGTCATCCTGCTTCTCCTTATAAAGTAGACGTCTCAGGCTATCTTTGAGCCCAATATCGACAACATTGATGACGCAGTCAAACGTTGACCAGACCGGGCGGTGGTCAGAAACCCGCAAGTCGGCGGTTTGATATCCGGTTTGACGTACATTGGCCCCTCTCCACAACACCCGATCACACCACGCAGGAATACGGGCCTTTTCGCTACAAAAGGGTCAGTATATTTGATAATTGAGTAGATGTGCTCCCCTTACGAAGAATCATAGTGATCTGTGCCGACATCGTATTTGTATGTCGGAGGGAATCTTATGGGGCCCTCCGAATAGAACTGGAAAGCTCTCCCTGCAATCATTTGCAAATTCAACTGTCCTTGTTAGCGAGAGGAAGAAGGCAGATATGAAATATGGGCCAACCTGGTCATTATCATAGAGTTTCTGGTAATCACGTTGCGTGACAAGATCTCTCACGATCTGATTTCCCAGTCCAATCCTGTAGTTGAAATCGCCGAGCCAGATCACAGTGTCGTGATCTGCAATGGATCGATTCTTTTGAAAACGTAGCCCTCGGTCAATAGTCTCGTAGTCCCTATTTCGTTCATCGTAGTTTGCAAAACCGGCAGCCAGGTGGGCGGTGATAAAGCAGATGCTAGTGTTGGAAAAGTCAAAACGGATGGCACAGCCACCCTTGTTGCCGGCGATCCCCGAGAGACCTGTCTGTAGGGTTGTCAGTCCAGTCGAGGCGATTTGAAATTGAAATTCCTCTTGCCTTTTTCACAGTGCCCTCGACGTTCTTTATTTCCTTCAATGCATCTAGCTTCACGTAGATCATAAGTGCAGCGCCCACAAGCTGCCCGCTTCTCAACAGCACGTACTTGCTGGTCCCTTTCATCCTCGCGCGATTATTCAAACATTGCTGAACAGCTTTCTCCCAAACCTTCCGAGTGCTCGGGTCCGTTGACATGATCTGTTGTGGACTTAAATCCACGATTTCCTGAAATCCGACGGCGAAGATTGTGGGGTCCTCATTGGCTTCATCCGCTTCAGGAAACAGCCATGGCGTGAGGTCGGCACCGGGGCCTTCATCACGGCCATTCACGTTGAAGCTGCCGACCCAGAGTCGAATATGTTTGGTCGACGAATATTCCGAGGCACGCCGGCTCAGCTCCTCGGTGACTAAATCATTCATCGGGTCAAAGAGATAGACTGGTATTTGGTTTGCCAATCTACCTAGGAGAAGGTCGATTGTCTTCTGACGTGCCTTGTCGGTAAAATTGTTGACATAGAGCCGAGTTGCGCTTTTGCGCGCATCTGCAAGCGCGCCCGCAAGAGACATCTTCCCATGTCGCGTAAAAGAGGATTTGAGGGCGCCTGTTCCCGCGTAAATTTTGGAAAGTGCATCGCCATTGTCAGCCCAGAGGGTTGAATGGCGCATCTGGATGTCCGAGCTCAGCCTTCCGCCTTGGTGTGACAGAAATGATTCCAATGCCATCGAACTGATGATGGTCTGGACAAGGTTTGTTCGGTCTAGACAATCCAGACAGTTGGTCCGGAAAACCCCTTCCTGCTGCAGGATGACCGAAGAGCTGCTGGCTACATCATCTTTATCCTCGGTGGACCCAGCGGAGCGAGCGGCGTCTTCCGACAGAAAGTATGCAAAGCCATCCAGAGAGTCGGCCAGCTCGTACTTGATCTGGCTACTTGCTTCATAACCAGCGGAACCTCGCGTCTCAGCAAGAAAATCATATTCGATCGCTCGCAGAAGGTTACGGCGTCCAGACTTCACGGAGTCTTCTTTTTGCCTGAGTGAGCTCCTCGATATATGCTCGCGAAACTTGGCCGTAAGCTCGGCCTCGCCGCTTCTGAGCTGACTGAGGAGGTTGACCACATGGACCGCGCCGTATTGCAGTTCAAGGGTCTCAAAGTGTTGATTGAACGCGTGCTGGGTGGCCTCGCTTGACCGCGTTATCTCGATCTTCTGCTGTCCCGGAATGAGGCCGGGAGCTTGCTCCCAGAAGATCGGGACGGAGCCTCGAACCTGGGCATATGAGAAAGAGATGCCCGGTGCAACCCAAAGAATCATTTCTGTCTCCACAAAGTTGGCTACGTTGCCATCATCATCGATACCTCGGGAATTGAACCTCGTGCCGGCACGCCGGGATGATTGCCGTGAGATGATGGTTAATAGCGACGGGAAATTTGTTCGCACTTGGGGTAGAATGGAGATGGTTGCAGGAACCTTGAGGGTACCGGCATATCCACGGATGACACAGGTGAGAAGTTGAGACGCATCCAACTTGGCTTTGTCCGAAGGTGGTAGATGGCTTCGAAACAGAAGAAGGGGATTGATCATGTATGAATTCCAAAGCATGTCTTCATCTAGAGTGTCAATATCGAATGCCGTTGATTTATCTGCTCTGATACTTTGTCAGCCGAAGATCACCTAAACTGAGGGATCGACTAACCTGTTCTGTAGGCGATCAGTGAGGTTGAAGTCAAGGCTGTAGTAAAAGCTCCCATCACCGAGCAGCTTTTTAAGCGCGAGGAAAGGATGGTCGGTCACCATCTCCTTCCCTTCCCCAACAGCGCGCTCTTCGGCAGCGAAATGGGAACCAGTCTCATAGTCCAGGCCGTACTCATACTCTGCGCGATTAAGACAATCTGTAGCCATGAGAAAAGGAACACCGTTTGAATGAGTGAGGAGACGTACAGAAACCAACATTGTCGATCCTAGACACGGTTTCTCCGGGCCGCACAGTAGCAGCCTGGGAGGCGCCGGTGACCACGCAGACGAAGACATCTTCGTTTAATGTAATAAGACCCAGGGTACCGTATCCAGCACCAAGCGGCCGATAGCTCCCAAGGTCCACGGAAGAAACATCCGAGAATTCAACCTGGCAGCGCGGGGGACCCTTCACCCCAGTGTCGGTTGCGTTGTAGTGGAAGATCAGGACATGATCGGTAGTTACCAACGCAATAGTCCGCTGAGGATGATCTTGACAGAGAACTCGGAGATTGAACATGATCCGAAGGGCAAGTCGACCGACACTTGCCACACCACCTACCTTCCTAGTTACTGAAGGCTAAGCTCCAGTTTCCCGACACGAAACAGCCGCAGCTATTTTTCCATGTACAAATCCGAGGAATCCCACAACTCACCACGATAACTGTATGTACCGAAGAAATCTCTGTGTGCAATGGCCCAACGTTTCGAAAAGAAAACGGCGTGCTCGTCAGTCGCCGTTGTCTGTATACGCGATACCTGAATTGGAGATGGGATACTCGCGGGAGATCCTTATCGGGTGCTGACTCAGCATTCCATTTTTTATCTTTTGTGAGACTTTTTCTTCTGGGGGCGATCACGAATCCTCAACCATCTCGCCATGGGTCTCGCCGCGCCTCGGAAGTATGGATTTCTCCTTGCGCTGGACTTGTTCGCCGTCTAACTATCTATAGGAAAACTAAGATCTCCCATGATCCCAACAATACGAAATGGGCCCGGGCCACGTCCGGGTTCGGGCATCGCATCATGAGTGCGCAGGGTTGGACACCCGGCAATCGCCTTGGTGCTGAAAATGCCGCCCATGCCGATTTCTTGACCGCTGCCAGCACCTCTCACATCAAAGTGACCATCAAGGATGATAATCTGGGCCTCGGGGCCCGTGCCGGACGGGACCCGTTGGGTGAGCCGACCGGGCTTGATGCTTTTAAGGGATTACTGGGTCGATTGAACGGCAAAAGCGACGTGGAACTGAAGCAGGACCAGCGGAAACGGGACGACGTGAAACTTGCCCGATACGTCGCTATGAAATTCCCGGAGGTTCGATTCGTCCGCGGCGGACTGTTGACCCAGCAAAAACTCGAAGCCCTGCCCCCCAAAGACGAAACACCGAAGACCGGCGAGGATGTGGATTCCTCGTCCAGCGACTCGAGTACCCCGGCCCGCAAATCCAAATCCAAATCCAAATCCAAATCGAGAGATAAGTCGAAGGACAAGTCAAAGTCGAAGCCTTCGAAGAATTCCCGCACCGAAGGGGAGGATACGGAAAGCTCATCTGTTTCCGAGTCCAAGAAGAAAAAGAAGTCTAAGAAGCGAAAAGTGGATGCCGCGGAGGATGGTGAAGGTGAACCGCGGTCAGAGTCCCTGCCCGAGTCGTCAAGCAGTACCACAACCAATACGGTTAAGGCTTCAACGGTAGGAGAACGCCTGCCTATCGGGAGGCAGGTTTTCCGAGGGCGGCATATTGCTCAGAAAAAGAGAGCGCTCTTGGACGACAAGTCTCTCAACGAGGTGAGTTATTTGAAATGGACACGAGGGGGAATTAAGCTTACGAGGAAACAGATTTTCATGGTCAAGGCGAAGGCATAGACCCTAGTTTGCGGTGCATTTGTACAGAGACACTACACTTGGGGCACGGTGTTTGGCGCAATGGTTTTACAAGACATTTTTCGATTTAGCTACATTCCACGAATCTTAATTTTAGCCGTTGGAGAGTGTTTTCCCACCTACCTACCCTTGTATGCTTGTAGTACCTTTTTAAGGTACCTGATTGTTCGTGAAACATCGCGGGCCTCGTTTTAGGTAAGTCGGTCCCTTAAGTAAGCTGGCGATATCGACGCCGCTTAGGTAAGGGTGCGGCACCAGAGGTTCGCCTGGTGACCGGCGAGGAGTAATTCGGCTTCACTCTTCGCCATCTAATCCGTCGTAGGACCTCAACATGAATGGACACGTTCAGTCCGAACGTCGTCCTGGCACTTCGGTGCGCCAGCCCTCCCGTGCCGAGAATGCTGATAGGAAACGGTATGCTCTTTCTACCGTACGCTTCGTTCCCACTGGAAACTGACGGCTCTTCCAGCATCCACTGGGCACCGTTGAATATCGGTCTCGAGCGGCGCCTGCAGACGTTCATCGTTCTATGCCATACTCTGACCATCGCTATTTTCTTGACCGGTTTCTTCTTCACGTGTGCCATTCCCCTTTTCTGGCCTCTTCTGTTGCCCTACCTGGTTTATATCACTCTGTTCTCGACCGCACCCACGTCTGGGGAGCTCAAGGGCCGAAGTTCCCTGTTGCGTTCGCTTCCCGTGTGGTCTCTCTATGCATCCTATTTTCCCGCCCGTCTCCACCGCGAGGAGTCACTTCCTCCAACCAAGAAGTATATATTTGGCTACCACCCGCATGGCATCATTTCACATGGCGCATTCGCCGCATTCGGGACCGAAGCACTGGGCTTTTCCAGGCTGTTCCCGGGAATTACCAATACACTTTTGACGCTGGATTCGAACTTTCGAATTCCCTTTTATCGAGAGTATGCGCTTGCCATGGGACTTGCAAGCGTGTCCCGGGAATCTTGCGAGAATCTTTTGACCAAGGGCGGTGCGAATGGCGAGGGAATGGGCCGCGCAATTACCATCGTCATTGGCGGGGCCCGTGAATCTCTCAACGCCCAGCCGCATTATTTACGTCTGGTCCTGAAGCGGCGCAAAGGATTCATCAAACTTGCCATTCGAACCGGTGCTGACCTCGTGCCCGTCTTGGCGTTTGGGGAAAATGACATCTACGAACAAGTGCATTCAGATGAACATCCGATCATCCATAAGATCCAAATGCTGGTCAAGCAAACGATGGGATTCACCATTCCTTTGTTCCATGCGCGCGGAGTTTTCAACTATGATGTCGGGCTAATGCCCTACCGCCGTCCCTTGAATATCGTAGTCGGACGACCTATCCCGGTGATGCAGCAGCAGAACCGTGACAGAATCGATGACAGCTACATCGACGAGCTTCACTCGAGATATGTTCAGGAGCTACAGCGACTATGGGATCAGTGGAAAGACGTCTATGCCAAGGACAGAGCGGGCGAACTTGAAATCATCTCATGATCCATTCGACGGACACGAGCGATCTGGTATCCTCGTTGCGACTGGCATTAAGGAAACATACTACTGTCTTAAATGTTCATCGCCCATTTCTACAAATGCCACGCTCTTGCATTCTATAAAGACGTTGATTAGATATCTGGGTAGCATGTACATATTTGCCATTGGGAACGAATGGATTTCCAATACGATGACCTTCGCTCTAAGCGTCAACAAAACACAAAAAATCCAAATTCTAGAAACACATCGGGCCGAAACGAAAACAGATGGCTAGGGTATCAGATCAACGGAAGCGTCAACATAAGTACAAAAAAATTAGGAGGCGCATTGTGCCCTGTCAAGTTGGTGGAGAGCCAGAGGCACCGCCCATGGGAACGGGTGTTGGATTTAAACCTGCTACCTCCGCCGACGACGATACTCGACGACTGTCATCGGGTGCAATTCGGACGTTGCCCATGGCGTTCTTATCGAGATGGCCACTTTCCACTCGACCTTGGATCATTTCATCCAACATTCTGGACACCTCGTCCATGTTCTTTCTTCGGTCTTCTTCTTTCTCGCCTGACTTCGCAGGTGGTGCAGACTCCGGGCTTGCGGCTTTTTCAGCCATGTCTCCGGTCCCCGGTGGACTGTTACCACCGGAACTTATTGCTTCTGCTTTGGGTTTCATTTCCGGCGACTGCGATTCATTGGGCACGGCAGCCAGGTCTCGGTGTCGTGCGGCAGATCGAAGAGCAGCCAGCATTCGGTCCTTGTCATCGAGCTGAATCCGAAGCTCATTGATCTCCATATCCTTTTCGCGAACCAAGGCCATCACGTCTGGGTGCTCGGCAATTGTCGTATTTCCGGACTTGACCCCCATCGACATTCGCGAGTGGCTAGAACGTCTGGCTTGGAGCAGCCGGCGCTCGAGGGTGGAGATGTATCGATTCTTATCGCCCAAATCTGCCTGCAATGCGGTGACCTGCCGCTGCAGGCTGGCTTTGCCGTCACCGAATTCGCCCAGGTCGTCATCGTCTTCGTTGCCAAACGAACCGCCTGAGAAGGGCATCGCCCCCGAAGGTTCATTACTGTTGACTGACATGAAGGACATGGGCCGTATGGACGAATGGCCAGCCCCCAACGTGGATTGACTGGCTGACGAACGCAATGAACGGGTTCCTGACTCCGTGGCCGACATTCTCGAAAGCCGACCAAATGCAGAAGATAGGCTGCCGTGGCTGTTCACCCCCGTGGACTTGGAGCTCAGGATCAAACGATTAAGATGCTCAATGCGTTCTTTTAGGGCTGTTCGAGCCAGCTGCATCTCCAGCACCTGCTCTTCGTGGCGAGCTTGGGCCTCTTTCTCAAACTGCTGTTCATCCCATTTCAACTCTTTCTCCGCCTGGGCCTTGGCTTGCGTGTCGAGCTGGCCCCGAAGAGTCTGGATTTCCATACGATAGCGTTCGAGCAACACGCGGCTCCCAGAGTCTCCGCCACCACTACCATAGGCTTCTTCGGCCTTCTTCGCATGGCTCACGATGTTATTCTTTGCTCGTGCCGCAAACTTCAGCGTGTTGAGGGTTTCGCCCGTGTGCGCATTGACACTAGACACCATTTGGACCGTACAAAGAATGCTCACGAGGGAGTTACCCGACAAAGCGGGTTGTAAAAGTCTTGTCAACTTGCTATCGCGATAAGGCAAGTGCCGGCCCTCTCGGTCCGTCGGGTTACCTTGGTTGTCCTTGTTTTCTGAGAGCTTGGAGATGATGTTGCCGAGGGTAAGCAAGCTTTTGTTGATATGAGCACCTTCGGTTCGGCGCTCTTTGTCATCGGCTGCACGCTCCGAGCCAGCAAGATCGATCAAGCTTAATGTGGACACGCGGACGCCACCAGGGGCAATACCAGATCGCTTGTCCTGCGAATTTCCCGCGGGTACCCGCTCTCGACTCTCGACCACGATTTGGACGACTGCATGACTTCGAGAACTGCGAGAATTAAACTGAGTGCTACTCGTTCGCCGCGCGTGATCTCCTCTCGCAATGACCCGAAGGAGTTGGGTCGGACTCTGCACGATCTCTTCCTTGAGTGGCGTCGCATAGACGCCTCGTTTGCTGTCCTCGCGTAATTTGATCTCTTCCTGTTGCGGCACGGCCGCACCTGCTCCATTGGCGATAGGGGCGGACAGAAGGTCATGGATCTTCTCGTTGTAGATCTCCAGGTAGCTCACTCGAAGCAGGAACTCTCGATGAGGAGTTTCACGAATAAACGAGAAGATGTCCGTTATGGCTAGCGGGATGACACCGGGGGAAGTCGCAGTTCCCTGCATCGAGAAGGTCTTGCCAGTTCCTGTCATGCCGTATGCGAAGACAGTGCCATGATAGCCTTCCATGACCCGCCGAACCAGGCGTTTTGCCGCCGAGTCATATACTTTCGCATTATTTTCGTGCGTGGTGAAGACGTTATCTTGCCCGCGGTCAGTTCTCCATCGCAGTTTACAAAGGGGGTACACTCACCATAGTAATAATCCCCCCCTTCTTTGCCTCGGTAGGAAATGAGGCTTTGGCGCCCATCGACCGCCCATTCGCCATGATTTCGCGACGTCTCTCCCCCGCTGCCATCGGGTCGGACACGGACACTGACAAGGACATTGCCCTTCGTCTCCTTTTGTTTGGGATAACCCTTGCCCGTCCCCGTTGCATCGTCTGCATCCTCGAATGTCGTTGCAGTGGTCGAAACGGATCCCTGAGCAGATGAGCTTCTGCTATGTGGTGGAGAAGCTTCGGCGTCCCGGGCATCCGCCAAGATTGACTTGCCGTCCGCGCTTCCATTGAGCAGTGACGGGGTCCTGGAGCTTCGGTAGCTGCTGGTGGTGCCAGTACTGAGCCGTGAACTCCGCTTGGGCTTCACACTCCCCGGGGTAGCGGTGCCAGAAATGCCAGAGAGCGACGACGCCGTCGAAGGCCGACTTGCAGCCTTCGGGGGCTGCGGGAAGGATGCGATGCTGATGGTGCGGCGTAAGGATTTATCAGGGCTATTGGGCGCACGTCCACTGGATGCCGAGCGGACTGCGCTGAGATTCGACGTCGAGTTGGAATTGGAAAGAGGGGATCTGACAAGTGATGGCTTCGGGCTTGACGGTGTCCGTAGTTTGGATAGTTGGTACGGAGAGGCGGCCCGAGGAGTATCGGGAGCCGGAGTGCTCTTTCGCGCTTTGGGGTTGGGGAGAGGTGGTAGCGAGCCGGAAGGAGGGTTTGTAGCTGGCCGCGACGGTTGAGGTAATGCTGACATGGAAGCCATGTTCGTATGGAGCAGAGAGAGGCGTCTTCTCCCCAGGGCGTCAATTCAGTGGCAAACGGGAGAATACAACGGCCATTCGGGACTGTAGACGTGAATTGTTTTTGCGCGTCAGGTTGTTTTATTCGGTCCGATACTGTATTTCACGCGATCAGCCCAAAGCCGCAAAGGCCAAAGATCCTAAGAGAATGGACCTCGACGTGAGAGGGGAAAGAAATGCGTCGAGACACCACCCGGGGTAGCAAGCGGGCCGTGCATGTTTTTTTTGATACACACAACCATTCCGCAGGTTTCGGGAGCTTACAGGTTTAAACATGCGTTGCGATCAGGACGGACGCGGAAGTCCACGAAGCGCCACTGCCGCCGTAAGTAGCCGTGCAAATGAATAGACGAGGAAATGAAATTCCAGGGCAAGGGAGGTGGAAGGGTATAAAGTGATGAGGAGTTGGAGAAGGAAGAGTGCGAGGAATCGGTCCCCCGCAGCCGGGAAAAGAGCCAATGTTTTTATCTTTCTACATTAATCATGTTTTCGCCCCCTCTGGACCTTTCCTCCCCCTGTATTGACACGGCACTTGCATACGCCCGTTGCAACCCTCCCTCCAAGGTACAAGAGGTACAAAGGAGAACTCGAACTCGTGCCTTTGTTCCTCTGTGCACCCGGGGCCTCCAGATCAAGTGCCGTATGTGCACCGGAGAAAAGGGGCATCGGGAAGGCATGGCGCGGTGCTAAAACAGACAATCCCGGCCCCTAAGTCTCGAAGGAGTCAAGGCGTGTTCCTTGTGGCCCTCGAGGGTTGAAGCTTGCGTCCAATGACGAAGGGCACAGTGGAGGAGGGTCGTTCGAGGGGCCCAGAAGGAGCGAAAAGGGGGCGAATCACCCCGAAGCCCGGTGGATCCACCCATTATTGGATCTCGTTGGATCTCTTTGGATCCTTTGCTTGGTTCGTCCCCGGGAACCCTTGTTCGAACACGTCCATGTTCAAGAAACGGGCCACGGTTGATCCTTATTTCACTCTCTCGACCCACCGAATCTCACCGGGGATTCAGGAACACAAGGCCCAATGTGAGGGCCGTCAAATAGATATGCAAGGAGTGCTCGCTATCCAGGACGGGCCGTCTGTCGAACAGTCCCGATATGACAGCGGATCGTGCGGGATGTCAGTGTCCCTTGTTCCATCCCCACCGTGCCACTTGGACCCCCCCGGGTCGAGCTGTCTCCCTGTAGATAGAGCATAGTCGCTGCACCTGCATGCATAGGACGGCACTGGTCCGATATAGAACGTACGAGAGACGTCAATCTTGATCCACGACGGAGAAAGGAAAGAGAAAATAGCTACAATCCACGATTTCCCCGAGAAGGGGAGAGGAGGGGAGAAAAAACATCATGGTCATTATTTCATAGCACCAAAGTCCAGTTGTCGCGCCGCATTTTTGAACATCCCGTCGTCGATCTCGCCCCCTCGCCGGCCCAGGTCTTCGCCCATCTTCTTAGCCCCAGACTTCTGCGGGAGATCTTCATTCTTGGTCGGCCGGGGCTCAATTGTCCACCATGCGTGTCGCAAGACCTGCACAGCCGTGCTTCGCTTGCGAGGGTCCAGTGCACACATCGACATCAGTAAGTCGGCTCCTACAGGGCCCGCGATAGGGAACTGGCGGAGAAAGAACTCTCGGCCTTGCAATGGGATCAGGTGGTTGCTGTCCGGCGGGAGGTAGTTGGGCAGCTCCGTGACTCCCGGCCAGTTCTCCTCTGTCGGGGTACCGAAAGCTTCGCAAATTTTCGTGATTTGATCTACGTCAGTATTGCCGGCCACAAAGGGGATGCGCAGGAGCAGCTCTGCAAAGACCATTCCCATCGACCAGACATCCACGGCGCCCGAGTACCGCCGTGCTCCGTAGAGCAATTCCGGTGGACGATACCAACGAGTGATGACCTGGTGGGTCATATTGAGATAGGGATCCGCAAAAGATCGGGCTAGACCGAAATCTGCCAATTTGACCTCGCCGTCAGAGGCGATGAGCAAGTTGTTGGGCTTTATATCCCGGTGGAGTACGAAGTTCTCATGACAGAACCACACACCCCGAGCCAGCATGCCCATCCAGGCTTTGACGTCGGCCACACCGTACTGGATGGCGGTGTCTTTGATGAGCATCTCCAGATCCCCTCGTGGGAGAAACTCCAAGACCAGATTGAGGTTCTGGTCCTTGGAAGAAAAGACGTCGTGAAGGGCAATGACATTTGGATGTGACAGCTCCTGAAGATATTTGACTTCTCGAATCGCGTCCATGGTGAGTCCATCTTTGTATTCGGCATTGACCTTGATCTTCTTAATTGCGACGTAGGATGAGGGGTTATCGCGGAGGTATCCGAGGTAGACTATAGCATATGTACCTTCACCTAATCTTTTGTCTGGCTTTATCGTTAGCCTCAAGCTGCCGTAATCGCCGACCTTGGACGCCCAACTGACCTTTGACATATTTCCGTCGCACGTCATCATTTAGCTGTTCGGTGAGTTCACGATCTGCGCTGTAGACGGATTTTGCCGTGGCTCCCGGCCCAGGCGCATTCTGAACACCGGCAGCTCTCAGCCTAAGAGCGGCGTTGGGCGATGATACCGTCAACGAAGGCGAGCGCGAGGCAAACGGCGAGACTGCCATCTCCGGGACGAATGCAGGGTGAATGCAGACCCTGTGGTCTCGAAATGAGACGCTTGAAGGATCACGAGAATTCCAGGCAGCGAATAGGGCCGTAAATAGAGAGCTAACAAAAAGTCATTGTGAATGCTGAAATAGGAAGAGGGCGAGGATGTTTCAAGTAGTTGAATGCTTGAGCTCGGAGTATCGTTGATCCTGAGTTGACTCTCTCCGAAATTTCCAGTGCTGACAACCCGCAAACACGGCCAATTCGAGCCTCTCCACCACTCCATCCCTCGATTCTCTACTTGGCACTTCCGCAGCTCCCCAGGGACTACTCCGGCTTCGATCTCTCCGCATCCGTCTGTTCGCATCAAATAGGCAGTCGGTGCTTGTGGGATCGTGCCCGCAACTAGCGCCAGGACCGTCATGGCGATGCGCAACTCCCATCTACGCGGCCTCCCGTCCCGAATTATCCAGTCTGTCGGTCTCTCGCGGCAATTCATTCGCCCCTTTCACCGAAATGTGACACCTTCGGTGCCCTCTCCAACTCCATTCGTCCCGGATGTCCAGACCTTCCTCACGTTGATCGGCCGGGAAATGTCCAAACATGCGAGCAAAATTCCCTCGTGGGAGCAACTTTTCACCCTCGACTCCTCCCAGCTCCGAGAAGCCGGCATTGAGAATACTCGCCAGCGACGGTACCTCATTCGAAAGCGAGAGAAGTTCAGGAATGGACTGTACGGTCCCGGAGGAGACCTGGAACGGGTTGTCGACGGCGTCGCCCAATTGCGTGTGGTAGAAGTTCCCCATGAATCCACGGCGGAGGATAAAGACAGAGCCGCCCAATCCGTTATCGCCTCGTCGGCCACGTTGACGCCAGGCATGAAGAAAGCCATCGTGAACCTCGCCCCCGGTGTCACCGAATACAAGCACTCAGCATCTGCACAGTTGAAGAGGTTTGCGCATATGAAGATCCACCGTGGCTCAAAGATCAAGGGCCCGTACCTTGAGCCGGTCAAGGGAAGTCACGGCTCTGCCGCAACGATCACCGTTCAGGAAGGCATGTGGGAAGACAAGCGGGGACAGAAAGTCGACGGCGGTGAAAGACGACGGGTGGAGGTGAGAGCGAAGA
This sequence comes from Penicillium sp. S103-07, assembly GCA_037042055.1. Classification (NCBI taxonomy): domain Eukaryota; kingdom Fungi; phylum Ascomycota; class Eurotiomycetes; order Eurotiales; family Aspergillaceae; genus Penicillium; species Penicillium sp. S103-07. The sequence goes on from JAXQJQ010000055.1 coordinate 24,809, forward strand.
AGAGACTGGAGGAGCGGAGAAAAGCAGCCTAAGGTGACGATGGAATGGCGTTTCTTGCATTTCTCTTGAGCCCTTGACGGACTTGTGTTTTCTATCTGCAATGTACTATATATACTGCTCTCGCACCAAGGAGCCTTCTCGAACATTAACATTGAACTGATTCAATAAAGTCTGACATCAGATCCTGATTTAATCATTTTGAATCGTGTGTGATTATAAATAGATATGGTAACTGTATCAACACAAACGGCGAGAGTTGGCTCGATCACAAGGTGCAAGAGAGGAAAGAAAGATGTTAATGTACAAATGGGTACAATCGTTCTAAGGCGTCAAGACTGAGTGCAAGGAAGATCATTAAGTGTAATCAAGGGCCACTTGCGCAAAATAGAAAAGAATCTTTTGGTGGAGTTGCCGATTTGCAGCCCTGTCTATGCCTTGACCCCACGCTTCTCATAGCACACGAATGACTTGCCCAGAGGCTTGGAGAACAGCGACTGTGGACTTTGTTAGTACTCGAGGGCTCGTCAGGGCATTGTACGAAGTATGACTCACCGAGTAATCTGTCTCAGGTATGTTGTTGGAACCGGGAGGGTTAGAGAACTTGAACTGCCTCACTAGCGCGGCCAAGATGGTACCCAGTTGCACGTAGGCGAATTGCTCACCGATGCAACGATGGCGGCCGGCACCGAATGGAAGGTAGGGGCTGTTGGTGCCCTTGCTGACCAGACCGTAACCGTAGTCAATCTGTTCGCCCTCATCCTTGGCATCGACCTCAGTCGTTGCGTCCTCGTCCCAGCGGTGGGGGTTCCACTTCAAAGGGTTCGGGAAGAATTCCTCAGACCTGGCTGTGACACCCGGGGAAGAGAGGACGTTGTGGCTGGTGGGAATAACGTACGGAGTTCCCTCCACGGGCATGGGGTTCTTGACGGCGCGGATAATGGAGTGGATTGGGGCGTGAATACGGAGGGTCTCCTTGATCACCTTGGCATGCAGGTCCAGCTTCTGGAGGCTCTCATAAGTAAGAGGGGGGAGATCAGACCCCAAGACTCGGAGCTGTTCTTGGTAGAGCTCCTCCACGATCTCAGGGCAGGTGGCCAAGCGCAAAACGATCCAGGCAGCGGTGGAGGATGAGGAGTGTTGACCCGCCATCAGCAACGCAATCATCATATGGGCAACTTCTTCATCGGGAATTGGGGTGCCGTTCTTATAAGTGCAGGACATCAGATTCCAGACCATGTCCTCGGAATCCTTCTTGTTACCGGCCTCACGACGCTGACGGATAATATCCATGTACGTCTCAGTCAGCTTCTGCTGCGCAGCGTCACGCTTGCGGTTGTGGGGAAGCGGTGCCCAGGGCAGCATGAAGTTGATGGGAGCAAAGCCCTTGTCGAGATCGTGGTACATTTCCGCGAAGGTGGAGTCGAATCGAGCCCGGACCTCCTTACCCTGGAGCGAGCGTGAAGCAGTGTAGATGGTGATTTCGGCGATGTTCTTGGTGACGTCGAAGGTACCCTTGGGTTCCTGGAATGCGGGAGCAGTCTTGACGAATTGATCCACCTCGTTGGTGATCAAGGTAACGTACGATCGAAGCGCTTCGGAGGTCAGACCAAATTTGACGAACTATACCCAATTAATCAGCATCGAATTCCGAGGGACCTGCACTCAGCGCAAGTTATCTTTCTACCTTCTTCTGCTCCATAAGTTTGGAGTTGGGGCAATCGTAGACCACGTCGCGCCCAAAAACCGGGGTGGTGAGTGGCGAGTAGACTTCCTCGGCGCAAACGTCGCGAAGCTTGCCATTCAGAATGAAGTCGTTGCCCTTGGTGCCCAGATAGACCGTGGTCTTCTTGCCGAGGAGGACGAAAGTGAAAATGTCGCCGTACTGTGAATGCCGCCATGAGAGACCGTCCCGAGATTTTCCAGGGGAAGAAGGGAGGAAACTGCATACCTTCGCACGAGCGTTGAAGAAGAACTTGTAGGGGTCGATACCATAGCTAATGGTACTGCCAACGAAGGGGAACCAGTGGAAAACGACCGGGGGCTCGTGAGGGCTCTTGGACAGCAACTGGCGTAGGACATTGACAACGACGGACAGGGAGATGAAAGACAGGGCGCCAACAAGAGCGAGAGTCCAAATGGACTCGGTCGAGCAGCGCTCGCAGAACAAGTCAATGAAACTAGAGAAAAGACCCATGGCGAGTGAGGCACCCTTCGAAGAGACAAGAAAGGAGGGAGGAGGAACGTTTGGAAGGGAGGGGGGTGGGTTTGCAAAGAGGAATAATAATCTCCGCCTTCATTCGCCGTGAGCTAGATTGGGGGACCCGCCCCCTGTTCCTCGTCCGTCTTCGTGGCTTCGACTTTTTATTTTTTTATTTTCGACTTTTGATCTTACGGTGTTTTCCCCTTTTACTGATCAACTGTCGGAACATGTATCATCACGGCTATACTACATGGACCCAATGGCATGATGCAAAATCATAGTTTTTATCGTCACGCCACTTCTGCGGAAGCGACTTCCCGATGTGCTTTTGAACACTAACACTATACATAGTTCCCTTCCGTTATTACCCAGTTTGCCCTATGTTCCTAAATTTCCCACCCCGTTCACCAAGTAAACAATACAGATCTGAGTTGAAACACCGAAAAAACCCCTTATTTGTACCGACTCGTAGGTTCGTCGTACAGCGCGGCGTCGCCACCCTGACCCAGGTTGATGAATTCCTTCGGGGCCCGGTTGTTGCCAGGTGATGGCTCACGGGCAGCGGCCTTGGAAGGCCGGTTGTGAACCCGCTTGCCCGCTTCGTTCTTGTGAAAGACTTTGACCGGGGCTTCACTGCCCTCCACGTGCTCGCTAAAGTGGACGTCGTTGACGCTACTGAGCATAGTCCGCTCGCGCTCAACCTTGCGCCGAGAAAAGTCCAGGTTGCCCAGGGCACCCGTCAGACCGTCGGTGCTGTCATTAACGCTGGGATATTTCTCGGTCATCCACGGGTGTTCAAGACACTCCTCCACGCTAATCCGCTTTTCCACGTCCACTGTGAGCATCCGGTCAATCAAGTCCAGGGCCGGGTCGCCCACAGAGTCCCAGTAGGGCGACGGATAGTCAAAGCGACCCATCTTGATCTGCTGAGCCAGCGTATACGGGTTCTGCGGGGTGCACAATTCATCGGAGAAGGGTGGGAAACCGCAAAGGCAAATGTAGAGAACCACACCCAGAGACCAGACATCAACGGCCTTGGTATATCGCCGCCGCTGAGTTTCTTGCAGAATTTCGGGCGCCACGTCTGTAATCATCAGCCTCGAGTCCGGGAACTACCATGCTTCTATTCTACTTACAACTTGGTGTTCCGCACCTGTCGACGAACACCGTTAGCACCCAATGGACCGTTCCGCAAACGAATAAAAGACGCTTCACTCACAGAGTTGTCGTAAAAGATTCCTCTCCGATGATCTTGGCGAGTCCGAAGTCTCCCAGTTTAACCGTCAATTTCTTGTCTGCAACAAGAATGTTCTCGGGCTTGATGTCGCGATGAACAATGCCTCGATCATGCTTGAAACGGGTGTTAGCTGCACATTTATCTGCTTACTGATGACTCTCAGCGTACGTACCAAGTACTTCAATCCCTCAAAGAGTTGGCGAAACACATGCCGCGTCTCAGATTCGCTGAGCTTCTGCTTGCTCACAATCAAGTTGAACAGTTCACCTTCGGGGGCTAGCTCAAGAATGAGATAAGCACCATCATTTTCATCGAAGATGTCCTTCAGGCAGAGGAGGTTCGGGTGGTTGACCCCCATCAAAAGGGCAATCTCCTGCTGTAAGGCGTCTGTCTGTGTTTTCTGCGAGTCACCTGGTCTTTTCTCAAAGACTTTTGCAGCAAATTGTTTCCCGGTGGCCCGCTCCACACATAGGTAAACGGTAGCGAAGTGGCCTTTCCCTAGTTGCTGGAGGATTCGGTACTGTTGGCTGAATTTGTTGGTGTCTCGCGTCCGAGGATAGCGGAAGACAAATCGCGCCTCATTCAAGATGGACACCTCGTCTCCATCCTCGAGCTCACGATGCTTGTTTCGACCCACAATCGCATCGTTCACGAAAGTCCCATTGCTGGAAAGATCCTCCAGTACAGCAACCAAATCACCCCTCCTCTTCTCCGCAAAAAGAAGAAAATGTCGGTTAGAAATCGTAGGAATATCAATCATCAGATCTGGCATAGTCTTAGTATCTGCGTGATTGGGATTACGGCAGTCTGTGGGGTGTTTACTAACCACACTCCGGGTGACGGCCGACCAGGTAGCCCCCGGGGGTTCGGCTGTTTCCTGGTTTGGGAGCCAGAGACTTTTTGGCGGACTTGTCTTTAGGGACTTCGTCACGGCCTGCACAGCCATCCCGCTTCTTTAGGACGAATGCACTGCTTACTTTGTCATCCAGCGGGATCAAGTATCCCCAGACCCCTTCCGCACTTTCGTCATCCACCTCATCCGCAAATGCCCTCGGGGGGTAGACGAACTGCGAGAGTGCTTGTGTGTCACCCGGCGGTGAAGAAAGGCCCTGGGAGAACTCGGCATGGTTCGGAGATTGTTGGCGATGATGAATTGGGCTGTCCGGCGGAGTGGCTGTCACCGCGTTGCGGGTGTCCGTAGCGGTCGACCGGACATCGGTCAACGGGGTTGGCAGATAGCTTCGGTCGACTGGTGTTTCCAACGGTTCCTGCTGGCTGGAAATTCTCTGGGAGCGTCGGGGTTTCTTGAGATCTGAGGAGTCGGCGTCGACACTGGCCTGGAAAGACGATGGGTGAGTAGACGAGTCACTTCACACACATATCCTGGGCGAGTTCACACTGACCCTGCCCCGTTTGAGCGAGCTCTTTTCACGAGGCGCCATGACTCTCGTCCGTACCACACAGACCACCGAATTGCCAGGCGATATCCACAGGCCAATTAGCGATGCTGCCCGGGCCTTACTGCGGCATTGACAGAAGCACTCGTACACAAATAAAGCCCCTAGGATATTCGCAAGTCAGATTTAGGATGTCGAGTTGCACCCGAGATCAAAAGAGCTTTCAGTGGAGGGGTGAGGTTGAGGGGGAGAGGAGTAAAGGGAAGCTTGTGAGACTCGAGGAAAGCTACTCGTGCGATTTCGTGACCTCGCCGCCACCCGCCCCAACGGGAGCAAACACAGACATTCGAGGGTTCATGTCGCATTCTACGTAGGTACAAGAAAGGCCATATTTGTAGATAAGGGGGAACCCGTTAGCTCTATTACCACTCTGAAGTAATGAATCATGAATGTCCCTTGTTTACTCGACTCTCATTCCAGAGAAAGCGGTGCTGTGGTTCGGCAGCCGGGGACCTAGGTTCGCGCGCCGACACGTGCATCTCTCCACCCCCCCCTTTCCCATAGCTCCTTCTTCTCCCCAAGACACTGTGTATCGCTCCTATTATACACAATGGATGGGTATGTCGCTCCGTCGGCCTTCTCCTAGAAATGCTAACGTATCTTTCAGTCTCTCAGATGGGATCAGACGCTCTGCGTTTGAGAAACTTGCGGCGTTAGCTGTCAAGTCGCCCGCTCGCGATGATGGATCCGAATTAGCTCGTCTTGCTCAGCAGTCTCGCACCCGTAAATCCGATGGAGCCTTAAACGGAGTGCTTAAAGACCAGGCCCCGACTTCCCGGATCCCAATGGTGAGTTGCGATTGCGCGTAGCCTATCTAACACCATACTAATCGGATCTTGTATAGGGTATTCGCGAACTTGATGTCCTTCTGGCCCTATGTAGGGCGGCATCGTCCGTGAATAATCTTGAACATGCGTCACGCTTGGTTCCACAGTTGTCGCGATACCTGCCCGAGTCCCCCAGCCAGTTGTTCCGGCCATCGCCTTTCCTACAAACTGTCAAGCCGTCACCTTGGGAGGCTCTCACCCATAACCTGACCGCTGCGCTCCTGGCCCTGGGCAATCAGTATCCGCCTCTGCGCAAGACAGCTCTTGGTGCGGTCAATGGCTTCTTGAAAAATTGCGCGGAGGCCATTAGGGCAGTGACGCCGTTTCAATACTCTAAGTCCGAAGCAGGGGGTCGAGGGGTCGTGCATGAATCTGTTGCCATCTTGTCAATTGCAGTGTCTTTGATCGGTTTCTTGGAAGCCTCAGCCAAGTACACTGTGATCTGGCCTGCAAGTGAGAAGCTGCAGATTATTGAGCATTTGCGTGCTATGCTTTCCGAGCCATTCATGATTGCAGTGGAGACGGCATCATCCACGATTCGTAACGCTGCTGGTTCTGAGAATTTGTTCAAGGATTGGAGAAAATACGCCAGACGTTATGCAGCCAACGGCCGTCCGCTGGGCGCTATGCTGGTACAGGAGGGCTTCATGCGCTTTGTCAAATCTTGTGCAGCATCCCTCATCGGATCGCAGAATCTGTCCGACGATCAACTCTTGGATGAATACATGGCGGGTGTCGGGATTGCCAAGAGCTACAACGACGCCGATATTGCTCTTATCGAGCGGATCACGGACCTGATCAGCGAAGAAATTCACCAGCTTGAAGATGGCGCCGATTATCTCCAGGTTGGCTCGCCTTCTCAGCAGCAACTTGCCTTTTCTGTGAAAAACAATGCTTTAATTGGCTTCTTGAATTGCGTTGTTCTGGGCGAGGACGCAGCCAACAATGAAGTTCTTCTTTCTTGGCTTGAGGATACGTTGACCAATCCCCAACAAATGTCGTGCACCCCCTTGGCCATGACGGCCTTGAAATGTACGGCAATCCTCGCAAGGATGTCTGCGGACGGTGCATCTCTCGGAAGGCGAAGTCTCTTGAAATTCCTGACCCAGGGGAGTGCAACATCCGGTTCCATCGTGGCTGTTGCCGCTCGATGCCTCGCTCAAATTTTGAGTATTCTCTCCGAGGATTCAATCATCACGACCTTGTACTCGCTCGGTAACGCTTTGAGTCCTAGTCCTAATGCTGACCAGTCCTCCCAAAACCAAGCCATTGGGGACCCAACTGCACCGGAAAATAATCTACCGGCCTACCCAAAGACCGGAGATGGGAGTCAAGCTTCCTTCCCTGCCATTAGCGAAGAGGAGAGTCTGACATACAGGAACGTTGTTCATGCCATTGTAATTGTCGCCACTGGTTGCAACGATGACAAAATTAGCGCCTTGGCTCAGTCCATGCTCCTCCAGAAAGTTGGGAAGATCAATGTTGCAGTGGATGCCTACATCATTCAAGAAACGGCTGTTCTTGCCCTGAGCGGTGGACAGGCTGAGTTCCAACTTCTGCTGAAGTTCTACGCCCGCATTTACCTCGACGGAATCCACAAAGGCCTGGATATGATCTCCGATGCGGTGCAGTGTGCCTTGGCTTATCTCTCTGTGACGTTGGACCAACAATCCCAACTTCACAGGATTTATCTCATGCATCTGCTGGAGAGTCTCGTCAACAAGGGTGATGTACCCGATCTCGACAGTGAACGCCACAAGGAAGTTGTCTTCGCCCCTCGAGACATTACACCACTTCTGAAACCATTGGCGCTTCTTGTGTCCTCCAAAAATACCTCGGGGACTTTATCCCCAATAGAGGACTACGATGACGCTATTCTGTCTCTTTTCCGTGATGCTTGGTTCAACATAGCGATTCACGGTATTTCGCTCAACTCGAACATTGCTCAGAAGCACTATAAGGAACTCTGTTTGCTTGCAAGCCATTCCCCGCCGCTCGTGTCTGAAGAACGCATGGAGTCTCTGGAGAGCGATGTGGAGCTCAATACAGTGCTCAGGAGGGGTGCAGGGCCACAGCGAGTTTTGGAGCAGAAGCGCACTCTCATTTCAGAGCTGGCTGGCAGAGAATCCGATATCAAGAAATTAGACTATCCGCGAGCAGTCTTCCTTAATGCCGTGCTGCTGGTCGAACATCTACGTGCTTCGTCCGGGGACTGCACCAAAATTCTCAGCTATTTCCGTGACCCAGCGCTTACCACATCCGAAATGGTAACGTGCATGACTGCCGTGGCTGACAAGACGGTGACTTGCTATCTTTCAAACACCCTCTCGGGAGAATACGACGACTTTTCGGCTCCGTACTTGTCGAAACAGTTGGCCGAGTTCCTGGTAGCTTGTTGCCATCGCATCGAAAGGGTGCAAACCATAGCGATACTTTGTGCAGACAAGATCATTCGAGAGTGTCCCTCTGCATTGTGTGAGAAGCATTCTTTATTTGCCCTGCTTGAAATCCTGACCGTGATGTGGTCATCCTGCCTTCAAGGAGAACTTGATGAGTTTGAGTGGAAAGCAGCGTTAGTATCTCCGATGGGCATAGTGAGAGTCGATCTGCCCGATAACTATGCGCTGAGGAAGGTAACTCTGAATCGGTTCCTTGAGCGAGCCAGAGCGTGGGTAACAGCAGTGCTGAACGTCGCCCCTCTGGATATCAAAGGCCTCCTTCAGACATACCTCTCTGAGTTCGACGATGATGGCGTTTATGGTCATATTTCAATGGGCCGTTCCTTCGCCCTGGAAATGGGGTCGCTCATCCCACAAAGTGATCCACGACTAGGATCTATTGAAGGCTATGATGCCAACGAAATCAACGTTGCTTCCGACTTCATGGCTCTTTACACAACTCGACAGAAGTACCGCCGACCCGAAGCAACTTTACTTGACGGATCGGGTGAAGACATCTTTGGCAGCATTGGCCGGAAGCCCTCGGCAGATATTCCACCCGAGTCTGCTGAGGACTTGGAATATTCGCTCGCCCATCTGTACGAACGGAGTATGCAAGGAGAACATATCCCTCTTGTTGAGGTGAGGGATGTTCTGCGGCAGGCCGCGGGTCTAATCTGCAGCAGCAGCAAGCCGCGGCTTTCTGTCGTTCATTACCTAGTTGCCTTGCCCTTCCAGATCTTCACCAAGGGTATCATTAAGCTGGGCGTCTCTCTGTGGCTTGGTGTCATTCATGAAAACCCTAGCATTGAGCCACGGATTCTGGCTGAAGTAGTCGAGGCCTGGGAAAGAAGCATTCAGCGCCGACAGGGTTTGTTCGATCCTACGTTCGGGTATCTCGATCCGCTGCATACCAAGATCGAATTGCTCCCTACGGATAAGACATTGATGCTCAAGAAGCAGCAAAAGGCCCAAGATACGCTCTCCCCACACTCGCGAGTTCTTCAGTTCTTTGAGAGCCATTTCAACGCCATCCGCCTGGGCAACCTACAGGACCAGCAACTCTTTTGCCGTTTGATTAGCAGTACGGTTGTGGCTCTTTGCCAGACTCAGGGTCACCCTTTGGCTCGAGAAGTCCATTTCCGCATCGTCCTCTTCGGTTTGAGGGTTTTGAAGCATTTAAGCCCGCAAATTATCTCAGCCTCTTGGAAGCTTAAAGATCAAATTCTTTCTGCCGCTCTCACCTGGTTCAAGCACCCTGCAAGGTATGCCAACTCTCGTTAAAACTCAAATCCCAAAGACCCTACTAACACGTGCTCTCTTAGATGGTCCTTCGGAGGCAATCGGCTTCAGATCAAAGCCGAAGACAAGATCCTCGGTGATGTACTATCTATTTTGCGGAGTGTCGCGCACATCGCTTCTCAGAACCGAGGACCATGCAAATCGCTGCAGGCCAAGCAGGATTTGGTTCAAATTCTCGTCGAGAACGAGAGGTCTCGTCTTCGAGTTTGGTTGAATCCCTTGGAGCCAGAGCGAAAACACCACATGCCCTCGCTTGGGGGCAAAAATTCAACGGAGGGTGTTGTGTCATTCCTCAGACTTGCCTGGACGGAGAGCCCCGGTTTGGCCATTCAACTTGCCGCCCGGTTCCCGTCGGCCAAGATGCACAGCGATCTTCGATCGTTGATCCTCAATTTCCCCGAAAAGGTGATCAGTGAGGCAAGTGCTCTTGAAATCATGTTTGAAGCGTCCCTGCCATCCGATGTCAACCACCAGCTGAAGTACCTCTTGTTCTGGGCACCGGTGAATCCAACTGAAGCCCTGACATACTTCTTGCCCGCTTATGGCAACCATCCGTTCATTTTGCAGTACGCCATGCGCGCTCTGGAAAGTCACCCCATCGATGTTCGCTTCTATTTTGTTCCGCAATTGGTCCAGGCTCTACGATACGATGCCTTGGGCTACGTGGAACGTTACATCCTCGAAACGGCAAAGCTGTCCCAGCTGTTCGCTCACCAAGTGATTTGGAACATGAAAGCAAACTCGTACAAGGACGAGGATTCCCAAGTGGTAAGCACAACTCAATTTTGCAACCTACGCTCGAGCACCGTCTAACATCATATTCTATCAGCCTGATCCCCTCAAGCCAACGATCGACCGCTTTATCGACACGTTGATAGCAAGCTTTTCCCACGAGGAGCGTAACTTTTATGAACGGGAATTCTCATTTTTCAACGAGGTCACTGGTGTCTCCGGCAAGCTTCGGCCCTATATCAAGAGAAGCAAACCTGAGAAGAAGGAGAAGATCGAAGAAGAGCTTCGCAAAATAAAGGTCGAAGTCGGGGTGTACCTTCCCAGTAACCCTGACGGTGTGGTCGTTGGAATCGACCGCAAGTCTGGCAAGCCCCTGCAGAGTCACGCGAAGGCCCCATATATGGCAACCTTCCGAATTCAGAAGACAAGACCGCGCTCCGATGCAGATGCAAATGCAAAGGCCGATTGCAATAACCCCGGAGTCCATGGGCCTGAACAGCGTCATCTTATCGGTTCGACGGCGGAGGCTGACCAGGAGAAGTACGAAGTCTGGCAGTCGGCGATCTTCAAGGTCGGCGACGACTGCCGGCAGGACATGCTCGCCCTACAGATGATTGCGGCCTTCCGAAGCATCTTCTCTAGCGTGGGGTTGGATGTCTGGGTCTTCCCGTATCGGGTCACTTCCACCGCACCGGGATGCGGTGTTATCGATGTGCTGCCCAACTCCATTTCTCGCGATATGCTGGGCCGCGAGGCAGTGAACGGATTATATGATTACTTCGTCTCCAAGTATGGAGGAGAGGACTCGATCCGATTCCAAGAGGCACGTACCAATTTTGTCAAGAGTATGGCTGCCTACTCCGTCATTTCCTATCTCCTGCAATTCAAGGACCGGCACAATGGAAACATCATGATTGATGACGCCGGGCATATCATCCACATCGACTTCGGATTCTGTTTCGACATCGCACCCGGTGGTGTTCGCTTCGAGCGTGCACCGTTCAAGCTCACCTCCGAGATGGTGGCCGTGATGAGCGGCACTCACAATCCGGCTCATCACAGTCTGCCGGGAACTAATTCGCACAACCCGACTGCCACTCAGCCTTACCGCTGGTTTGAATCCTTGGTCGTCAAGGCATTCCTGGCCTCGCGTCCCTATAGTGCCAAGCTGTCGCACATTGTATCTCTGATGCTTGACAGCGGTCTACCATGCTTCAAGCCCGAGACACTCAAGAACTTCCGCGACCGGTTTGTCCTAGACAAGACCGAAAGAGAGGCCGCCGAGTTTATGCGAGATCTCACTCGCAAATCGTACATGAGCGTGTCCACCAAGGGATATGACCAATTCCAGCTGATGACCAACGGTATTCCTTACTGATGGTCCAGATAGCCCCTTTCTTTCAAATCCTTCTCTCGTTTATGCAGTATATTCTCTTTCTGTAGCCTAGTTATAATCAATTCTACCAGACCTCCTTATCAAGTCACTGACGTTCGTAAATGTCTCTCGGCCCGTTCTCTACACCCATAAATTCAAACGTCCGATTCAAACCTCCGTGGTATTACGTCAGTCCAGTGAGCTCGATAGAGAGTTGAACCATGCTGAGAAGGTGGTTCAAATCCGACGCATCCCAGGTTCCTGTTTGTTGACGACGGTGGTTCCTGACGTCACGACTTCGTGTCCGCCACATCTACCAATATGCCTTTTGATCTTCGCGGGATGACGAAAAGGCGTTCGAAGAACCAACCCGCCGGGTCACAGACCATATTTTGATCTATAGTCGTTAAAACGTCGTAGTAGACGTTCGCTCTTTAACCTGCGGGAGTGCGGGTGAGATGAAGCCCTAAAACATATCTTAAGCCTAAGGATTAGCACACCAAACGCGTGATGGCACAATTGATTCATGACGAGCTCATTCTACCATAGAATACTTCGGAGGTGGCAACCTTATGATCCAAAGCTTATTCGCTCCGCAAAGCACCTTTAAAAACGCCACAATGCCTGACAAGGTCGCCTTATTCCATCCCCATATTTTCCGATGTGGACCAATTCTGTCACGGACGTATGCAATTGATCTTCCTCCCTTTATCACACTGACTTCTACCGCCGGGATGAAATCCCCATTTGCCAGCAAGCAGCAAACTGAAGACAGCGGGTCGCCTTCGTTGACCGATATACCCGAATCGTTTGACCAGGAGAAAAGGCGAAGCAGCTCCTTTGACGAGAGACGTGTGCCATGGGTAACCTGGCGATCGTTGCTGCTGGGTGCCTTTGCCTCAATTGGCGGTATTATCTTCGGTTATGATACTGGTCAAATTTCGGGGTTCCTTGAGATGAGGAACTATAAACAACGATATGCCCAGCTCAAGAACGACAAATATACATTTAGCAACGTCCGTTCAGGATTGATCGTGTCCCTGGTGCGTTCGCGCTGGTTATCGATTGTGATTCTCATCAGCTAATTGAGTCCAGCTGTCCATTGGTACTTTGATTGGTGCATTGCTGGCGGGCCCTCTGGCAGACCGTATTGGCCGCAAATGGTCGATTTTCTCGTGGTGTATTATCTTGCACGTTGGACTCATCATTCAGATTAGTTCACCGTCTGGAAAATGGTACCAAATGATGATGGGGCGATTCGTGACTGGGTTCGGAGTGGGTGCTTGTTCGTTGCTGGTTCCCATGTATCAGGGTGAGATTGCTCCACGACACATTCGAGGCGCCATGGTTTGGTAAGTTGAAAACAGGCAATCATGGAACAAACACGAGAGCTAACGTTCTATTCAGTTCATACCAACTGTTCGTCACGCTCGGTATCTTCGTTGCATATTGCATCAACTACGGCACGGAGAGCATGGACAACACAGCCTCGTGGAGAATCCCACTGGGTATCACCTTCCTCTGGGGTTTAGTGCTGGGATTCGGTATTCTCTTGTTCCCCGAAAGCCCCCGATATGACTATCGTCATGGACGCACGGACCGGGCGAAGAGAACCATGTCCAAGCTATACGGTATTCCCGAAAACCATCGGGTGATCGTACACGAAGTGCTCGAAATTCAGGACCAGCTGGATGCAGAGAAGGGAGCCAGGGGCGGATGGCATGGCTGGGTTGAGATGTTCCAGGCCCCTCGGATGCCGTATCGCATTGTATTGGGCATGGTTCTTCAGGCATTGCAGCAGCTCACCGGCGCCAACTACTTCTTCTACTATGTGAGTATCACGACCGGCCACTCTGTATAATACAGGAGCTAACCTTGTTCGTAGGGTACGACGATCTTCAACGGAGCCGGAATCAGCAACGTCTTTGTCACGCAGATGATCCTGGGCGGCGTCAACTTCGGTACCACGTTTGGAGGCTTGTACGTGATCGAACATTTCGGTCGTCGCAAATCTCTAATGGCGGGCGGTATCTGGATGTTCGTCTGCTTCATGATCTTCGCCTCGGTGGGTCATTTCTCTCTTGACATCAAAACACCATCCAACACACCGGGAGCCGGAACGGCGATGGTGGTTTTCGCCTGTCTCTTCATCACGGGGTTCGCGATGACTTGGGGCCCGATGGTGTGGGCCATTGTGGCCGAGTTGTACCCATCGCGATATCGAGCTCGGGCGATGTCGATGGCGACAGCGTCGAACTGGATGTGGAATTTCCTGATAGGGTTCTTTACGCCGTTCATCACGCACGATATTGACTTTGCGTACGGTTACGTCTTTGCCGGATGCCTCGCCGTCGCGGTGGTGGTCGTGTATTTCTTTGTCATCGAAGGTAAAGACAGGACGCTGGAGGAGATGGACATGATGTACGTGATGCGGGTGCAGCCGTGGAAGAGTAGCAACTGGGAGGCGCCGGCGCCGGAGCATCGGCTCACGACAGCGCAGCTCATGGACCGCAAGGTGGCCGAGAGTTACAACCGTGACGAAGAAACATCGGTCGGTAACAAACAGGCGGAGGGTCCAGGCCACATGCATGCAGAGAACTTACAGGAGAATCCAGCCGGAGCAGGCCCGTCCGCGGCCTGACTTGGAGCTGCATGTGATGGTGTGGAAGGGAAGGAGTGAGAGAAGGAGTCGGGAGGGGGAGAGGAAGAGTCGAAGGAGAGGGTGGGGAAAAAAGCGGTGTTCCTCAAGAGTTGTATATACAAAGACCCTAAGATATCGGACATATACAGTGACCGAGAACACAGAACGTTCCATAGAAATTCATGTCAATTTGTTATTCATATATCGGATGATCGTCCCTCAGCGCCGGGATGAGGTCACCAAGAAAAATAAAGCAATAGAAAACACAGTCCACGCCCAGAAAGCATCAAGTAAAAAGACAAATGAGTTGCAGGACCAGAAGAGCCGATACCAATCTTGATCCCCCTCTCGGAAATGTTAAAATGTTAGGAGGTCGCTTTGAAACACTCCAGACGAGCATAGTAAAGGCTAAAAACACAGAGTGGGAAGCATGCACCTGGGCATCCCTCCCGATTGAAATTATAGAAAAAGTAGGGTTTCAAGCCTAGTCCATAAAGTCACCTCGCAAGATCTTCTCCTGGAAGAAATCGGGCTTGTTCTGCTTGGGCTGCTTGGGGATTTCCCGAACGGGTTGCTCCATCGAAGCGATCGAAGCGGCACGCTGGTGGCTAGTCTGGCGTGTAGCGGAATGGCTCTGGGGAGAGACGGGGCCACTGATGGAAGGGGCACGTTCGGCACGGGAGCGGAGGGCCTCGGACCAGTTGAAGCCTTCGCCTAGTCGCCGCGATGCGTTAGATCTCTCATCTTGGGGAGTCGTTAAGTTACTTGCGGGAGATCGGGGTTTGGAGCTGGAGGCGGGCGTGGACGGAGTCGGACGCGCCCCAGCCGTGGAGGATGAACCAGGGGGATATCTACCGTTGCCAATGCTTCCAGTCCGAGCCTCACGAAGCGCCTGAGCCCCGAAGGAGAGCCGTCGGGCGAACGGCGAATTGGGGGAAGCGCCCGGAGGGGATCCTTCGGCATCCTCTGCCACTGCGTCTTCGTTGGGAGCACTGCCCCACGAACTGGAAAGGCTGCCTCGCCGGATGCCCCGGTTTCCAAAGGTGGAAGCCTGGGTGGGTGAGCCGGACAATCCGAGCGTGGTTATGGACAGTCGCCGCTGCTGGTTGGCCTGGTTGGCGGCGGCCTGGTTGGCGGAAGAATCTCTCTTCGAGAAGAGGTCGGCGATGGAACCGCGACGACGGCGGGTGTCCGATTCGGGGACGGAGATCGGCTCGGACGGGCGGCCGTTGGACATGACGGAGAGGACTAGGAAAGCGTCGAGGGGGAGGAAATGGGAGAGAAGGCAAAGATCTTGGACGGACTTGCCGCCCTTCTCATGCGAAATTCGAATGAAGAGGAAGCAGCACCAGTGAGGGAATAGACACCTGGGAGCTGCTGGATAGCTGAATAGATGAAGTTGGGGGGAGGGGGGGAGGAAGAGGGAGTGGTAGTGAGTGTAGAGAGTAGTAGAGGAAGGAAAGTGAATCAATGAGGAGTGGGAGGGGGAGGGGAAGGAAATAATGGAATCACAGGGATGTCAAGGATGGATTGTGTGGTGCCACCAGGAAAGACAAGGGGGGGGGAAAGGAAAAGAGGGAAAGCTTCAGCTAAGCTCGAATATCTGGGGTAAGCAGTGGCGCGATTGTCGTATCCGGTGCAGAGTGGAGTGGTGGAGAGTGGAGTGATGATGCTCGCTGCCATTTGAGAGCATTTGATTGGTCAGATTCAGACCGTGTAGCCGCTTACGGGAATTAGTGGGTCCAGCCGTATCTTAGTCTTTCGTGATCTGCGCTTGGCACTTTACAGACACGCACCCGAGGTCCGTCAAGATATCGGTATATTGTACATAGAGCATGGTATGGACATGGCATAGAATATAGGTGAATGCATATGGAGAAATATTTGTCTTGCGGGTGAAGAAGGTCAAGGTCTGCCGCCTCATCATGCCGCATTCCCCGATAAATAGAAAAAAGAAAAAAGGCTGAATTGGACGTACATCGTGTATTGCTCGTTTCCCGTGAATGTTATTTTTCAAGTCTGTTGGCCCTTGGCCTGCAGGATTCTCCATCCCTCCCCGGAGGAACACGATGCTCAAGTTGAGAATCACGTCAGGTGAAACAGCTGGACGAGTTTCCGGCCGACCGTCGGCTCGATTTCGGTTCCATCACGGGCGATCTTCACCTCCCGGTTGGCATTCCACGGGTTGCGGAGGCCGCGGGTGCGGTGGAAGGGGACTCGTTCGGTCGATAGCCATTGAATGCGGAACGGTTTGCCGAAAGACTGCGCCTCTGTCTCCTCTTCCTCCACGCTCTTCTCGCTGCGCACATCCTCCTCATCTTCTTCTGAGGACTCGACTTCCCAGAAGATTGTCCCCCGGGCCGAATCGTCGATGATCCGGCCTTTAGGGGCCGTCAATGTGGCGGCCGTCACGGTAACGTCCAATTCGTCTTGTCCCCCCGTCGAGGGCTCGGGCCGTGGTGGCACCTCCAAGGCAAGTTCTTCATCCTCATTGATCGGTGACAACATGCGGGCGTATCCAAAATACTCGCCGGACTTGTTCGCGGAGAAGATCAGGTACACGTGCTCGGTGGTCTGTCATGTGCCCGTGTTAGCAGACGGGGGAAAGGGACCGTAGGATAGAGTAGAGCTCCTTACCTCGAAGGCTCGGTTCAGATTGGTTTCGTTATGGGTCTGCGTGGCCCAGATCCCACTCTTCTTGCTTAAGTCGAGATCCTCCACGGTCAAGCTCTTGACGATGAAGTACCGATCCAGAGTTTGGGATCCCTCATCGCGAAGGGCGGCCGTGGGTTCACGCACTGCGGGCTCATTGTCATCACCGGGAGCATCCGCCGTCTCGTCCCGCGACTGCGATCGAGAAGTGACGGATCCAATCCCAGACCCCGGGGCCGTGAAACCTTTCCGTAGTCGGCACACTAGACGCACTCCTTGGAATCTCGAGTCGTGGAATCTCGCCAAAGCGGCAGCGCAAGCCGCCGCGGATCGGTAGTTCACAAATGCACAATTACTTTTGGAAATCAAAAACACGCTCTCGATATCGTCTGTGGCATCCTGCGAGAAATGATCCTTCAGATCCATCACGTTCGCCCCCGGTGGAAGATTTCCGACCCAGAGTGCATGGCCTGATTGTTTGGGTTTTCGTGGTGGTCCGCGTGGCGTTGAGCTGGTAGATGTCGATTGGGCGGGGACAGAGGATTCTGTAGAGTAGAACGAATGAGCAACTGACCCTCTCCTCGATTGCTCCGACCTTTCTACTTACCGGGAAAGATGAGTGCGGGCTGCGCCAGCTTCATGGGGTTTGAACCATCGACGATAGTCTTGGAAACATCATACTCCGCTTCGGCAGACTGCTTGTCATTATAACTCTTCGGCGGCCCGAAAGTTGTTGGTGGCGCACGGGAAGCCGGGCGGGATTGAGGCCCCGGCGGTCGTGGCTGACCGCTCGAGAGATGCACCCCGTGTCCGTAAGATGCTGTATAAGGCGTGGGGTAGTATGAAGCACCGTAGACAGGCGCCTGTCCCGGGCCCATGCTCTGTATTGACGGACCCGGGACAAATGGTGGGTAGTGCCCCCCAACGGGCTGGCCAGCCCCGTAGGACGAGTAAGTTGGCGCAAAAGGTATACCGTAAGACATCCCCCCGCCAGGATTCTGCCCGGGATATGGGCCAATGGATGGCACGGGATACACGAGTCCCTGGGCATGAGCTGGAGACGGATACTGGTGAACGATATGTCTCTGGTCATAGGGCGACGGCCGTGTCTGATGGACTGGCAGCGAATAGGCCATGTTCCCCATGTCTAAGGGAGACGAAGGCCCATATGGCCCGGGGCCAGGATAGCCCGTCGAACTGGGCTGGTGATTTCCATGTGCTGGTCGTGCGGGTTGGGTGGCAGTGCCTGTGGCATCGAACCGTCGAGTCAGTGATTCCGTTCTTTGAGTGACGTTCTAGCGAAATCATTCATTGAGGGACTGACCGGAGGTTGACGAAGCATTGGGCACTGGCGGCGGATTCTTTTCTCCTGCCCCGCGGCTTGAATTGGCCTTCCCTGGAGGAACATCGCCCATGGGGTCCGGTGTGTATTGGCGATGTTGGGAAAGTTGGAACGACGGGTATCAGCCCCTACGGAGGATTCGATTTAGTGACATTTATAGAATCGAGATGCTCGGGACCGGACCAACCTCTCGAGAATGTCCAGGTTCTGAAGTGGTGAGACCCAGCTAGGTCGACCTCCACAAAAGATATTGACAAACGCGATGCCTCTCCCTGCCGTACAACGTTGCCAGGACCAGCACTGTGAGATGCTGTGCACTGGAATGATACAGCCGTTAATGACGATTGCTCATCGAGAAAAGAGAGAACAGTTCCAAGATGAGGGGGGATGAAACTAATGGTACACCATGCAGAGATACTACAGTGCGTGCACAAAATTAGAGATGGAGACCAAAGATGAGGAATGATTTGGGGGAATCAACGGAGCGTAAAAGGGAAAAGGACAGAAAAGCAGTGCCGACAGTGCGCCGTTTACGCGCTTAAGCAGGGCTGTGACATATTTCCCGAGGAGGAAATCCACGGAAGTGGCTCATCCTCTAGGGAAAATAAAAGAAGTCATCAGGTGGGACAAGAAGGGAAGTAAACAGGGAAAATATGAATATTATAAGGATTGAAAGGAGCCGTAGTGGAGATGGGCTCGGCTGTCAATCAGTCGGGGCCACAGGGTAAACGGGATGATTTAAGGGGGGGCCAAAATACCAAGTCTAGGTCCGCATCAGACGAAGCCTCCTTATCGGAAACTTAAGAAGAGCAAGGCAGAGAGAACTAGATAGGCCCGAAGCACTGGGGAAGGGGAAAGGGGCCCAGCCAATGGAATGGTACGCCGTGTAGGGCTAGACTTTCGCACAGAATTGGGCAAGACGTGCAGAAGGCCAAAAAAAAGGTAGATCGCCTGGCTTACCTGGAACGACCGAAGATCCCTTTCACCTTCTGGGACCAAACGAGGCGGACTTGGCTGAAGGGCTGTATTACCAAGCCAGAGTCCTGAAAACCGAGATGACAGTTGGACGGGAGGGGCTTTGGGGAGAGCTCGGATTCACCCAAAGAAAACAGGAGAGCAGATGTAGAAAGGAAGCCCAAACGGCGAGCTAAAGACGTGGAACGTACCTTATGCCGAAAGGGGAGCTGGGAAAAGAAAGAGTGCCAACCCGGACTCGGCAGGGCTTCGAAGAGTTCCAGATATGCCGTGTTTTTGTTGCTGTCTGCTGGCCCACGGCTTAAAAGGGACCGCGAAGGTGGCGATTTCGAAACAGTTCGCTCTTGGCAAGCTGTGGCTAAAGAACGAGAACGGGGGAAGGACCCAGCTCCTGCATCGGGGAAAACGTAAGCTGCAGGAGAATTTCTCCTACGGATGGAGCCGATGGGGAGGATCGGAGCCAGGGACGAGCTTGTACGATTGTATACCTGTGGCTCGGTGGGTCGCGCTGGCTGGTGCGTGAGGATTTTCTGCGGACGGACCCCGATTAAGCATACCAGCCCCGAACAAGCAATAGCCTTGGGCTGGGCTCTGCTATGCCCTGCCGAGCGCCACCGGATGATTGATGCTTTCCCCGCGACAAATACAGGAAACGTGGAGCCGTTGGGAAATGCCTCTGGAAGTGGTCTAGACGTGTAGAGAGGAGACGCCACCGGGAAGTTGAGGCTCGTTCGGCAAATGTACCCTCGAGTCGTCAATTGGAATCCGACGAGCCAACCATGGATATCGGAATAATTTGTCAGGTCAATCCCGGGGCAAGGCAGACGGATCTTTACGATGGGAATGGAGATCTGGATGGGGATCTCCAATTACCTACCCCGAGCGGGTAGTATTTGGAATCGGAACGGGCTGTCTTTTTTTTTGGGTCAGAGGAAAGGCAATTGGCAAGTGCATGACCGGTTTGCCACTGTCAGGGAAGTGGGTACAAGTTGGAGCTCGAGAAGACGTGGATTGGGGAGTGAGTAACAATACGGAGCCGTTACCCCGACGTCGTTTGTGTGTATGTAGAGATAGGGGACGTTCTGCTGTTCAACCCGAAATATTACCATGGGCCCTTTACAGAAAGAGCCCCCGGCGTGCCATGGGCCTATCATGCGCGGAGGAGGAATTTGACTTTGCATAGACGGCCAACGCAAGGGGAGAAAGAAAAAAAAGGCGGGAACGCGGGACTGGGTACACTCCCACTAGGCTCGATCATGGATCATGAGGGCCTCCGGTGGGTCAATGAGTCTGTTGCTCCCATTAAAACCCTCCATGCTGTGGCGGCCCATGCGGATACCACGCGGATACCGGTTTAGGGAAGTAACAGAACGTGGCCAGGAAACCATGGTGGTATGAAAATGTTCTGGTACGCTCAGAGACCCCCCGATGAGCCGATGAACGGGAGGGAAGGGTCGGGGAAATCCGTACCGGCTCGAACGTTTACAACGTCCATTGCGACGGGATAGGGTTCTTGGGGATGATCCAAGGCACCAGGTCGATCAGACCAGACTGTCGGGTATGGCGGGAATCCGCCGCAGGCGACTCCAGAGCTGTATCTTGACCTCGGCGGACCGGCAGTCCTGGACCTGGGGCCTTTCCCTTCCGGTAGGGACCCTAGGGGAGGAGCGCTCGACAAGGACTTTGTTTCTGGGCCAATTGTAGAGGAGGACAGGTCCACCAAGCCCACCGATTAATAAGGCGCGAAAGTCGTCGAGAGACAAAAAGTTGGCGGTTGCCAGGATCCACTTGACTTGTGGTCCGGCAACCGTTCCCGACCAATCACGTGCCAGAACTGCGGACTACATCGCTTGCCCTAACTTCTTTTACATCTAGGGTGAGCCAAATATGTACTCTTTTGAGGTATGCTTAGCTGCTAAACTCAAGGCAAGGTCCCATTCTACCGACCGTCAGGCAGCGCCGTTAGCCTTTTCCGGTGGCAATCACATGTATTGGCGTTGACACAAACGCAGGGGCATGCAGGGACCTCGTGTCATACACTCCTCCCCGATAGGGAATCCTCCGCTCCATACATAATACTCCGTTGATGGAATTTATTTACAAATGCCACCCTCCGTGACGATTTATCATGTTCCTATTTCAATCCATTCAGTCGATACCTCCTAACAAACCCTCTTGTCCCAAGATCTTAACCGGAATCTTCGATCATGAGGTGATCCACGATTCGACCGGAGAAACGTATTTTTCTCCTGCAACGTTAGTGACCGGAAAAGGAGTGATTCGTTCCTCGCCACTCCCGTGCGTGCGGGCCGTATCTCCATCCTTGTTCACCGTGTCATCCCCCACAAGGGGCCGTGCTGCCGAGTGCTGGCCTGTGAGAGCTTCAAAGAAGATTCGGATCAACCAACCATCGGACGGGTGTGGAAGAGACTCCAAAGAGCCAGTACATCCGAAATTCGGCTCTGCCACCTACATAGTTTGGTCCAGAAAGCGCCAACAGATGTCCATACTCAACGTACTACCCACAAGCGTGGACCTCAATGGAGGTCTCCCTTGGGTCCCCGGGGCCCCTGTACAAGCCTGCACGGTTCGGATGATCCGGGCCTCGTGAGTGGGCAGCTTGCGAGTTGACTCCTTCTCGAAGCATCCGTCGTTATTTTTGTCGAAAGATCGGCGCCACCGACACCTGAGGCGCGTCACGTCGTGGAGCACATGACGTCACGGATGGTACCTCCCCCGTTCCTGACAAGCAGCCGCTTTCCACCCGTCGTCATTCTGCATCTACCCATTGCTGATCAGGTGGGCACCGAAATTGTGATACTCAAATGACAGAGTTTGTTTCTCTACCGGATGGGGGCCCCGTTGATGCCGATGATGCAAATATCTGAAACTCACCCCTCATCCGTGGAGCAGTGAGAGGATTACGATCCACACGGAGCTTGGAGCTCCGCATAACTCACATAGGGGCAATAGGACCGACGCATCGAGCGACCCATACGCGCATCACTTCTACGGTACTCGCAGCCCCGGCTCAACCTTGGGTCGAGAAGGGAGAGTCTCCTCCAATGAGACATTCATCGTCGGATATGATCAGCCTGAAGTTAGCGCAGCGTGGGAGATATATGGTACGGTACCATGTGCGTCCGTTCTGTGACAAAACATGCACAGCCTCCACGAACCACCAGTGCCTCGAGGAAAGTCGTACCGACTAAAGGGAGATCAACGGAGATCAATTGGAGCTATGCAGCTCATTGGCCGATCTCTCGCCATGCTGTGGTGGCAGTGAGACTTGGATGGAGTGGCTGCATAGATCAGCAAGGCTCCCGTGGGGAAATACTCATTCATCCCCTCAAAGTCGGCCCATATCTCTCGTTCCACCGCCACCCAGCCTGCAAGATCCCAATTGTTGCCCGACAACCGCCGGAATTGTTGTCCGACAACCGCCGGACGCTGGTTTAGAATCCTGGCTCATGCCACTTAGGTGTCGACCGATGCTGAACGCCACAGACCCATGTCATGATCTGCATCGGGCAGGTGGTTAATCATGTTTTCTGTCCGCTGCCGGGCATCGGTGAAGCACATGAAGGAATTGCCACTGGCAGGCAAAAAGGTAGGCGATCTCCGTAGTGACACTAACCTCCAGTGTGTTCTGTATGATAACAAGTATGTGGCTGAGAACTTCTACGTAAGGCTTTCGCTCTTTTCAGTCTCTAGCGTACGCCCGCCATTGTTGAATGGCAAAAGAAACAAATACCATCCTGTTTATCTAACAGGAATACGAATGAGTAGGAATCAACTAGAATCTCAAGAGATACAGTTGAGCTATACCGCAAACTATACATCCGTGGCGCCAAGGCCCGTTCAAAAAAGGCATTCGTTAAAGAAAAAGGTGGTGGATATCGCGATACACGATGCGGACCCGCCCATATTTAGAAATCTTCACAAAAAGTAAAGCTGAAGGGAAGTAAGCCTCGAGAAATGCACACCCGGTGAGGCATCGCAATGCCATACAGGAAGAAGCCAAAGACCGGAGTCAGCAAAGGCACACAGGAAAGAAGCCCAAGAGTTTATCCTGGTAAAATGAATCAAGAGTCATAACAAAAAACAGAAGCCGGCCACCGAGGTCGCGGCAAATACTCAAGCCGTACAACCCACAATAGTCATCAGAGGGGGAATGTTCATGCAAATCTCATTACGAGGGATATAATTAGGTTGGTGAGTGATGTCCGACGAAGCAAGATTTATCGGTCGATCCCAAGGGACGCCACTTTTCCTGCAAATCGAGCACCGGCGCTTCCTCGCTTGGAAAGCTTTTCCTTATCTTTCTCCTTGCTGTCCGACGAGCCGGGTGGCTGCGATGAAGACGAGCAAGTACTATCCTTGCCCGAGGCTCGGATGGTAGGTAAAGAGCCTAGACTGTCGGTAACGCTCACTTTGCCGGGGACAGGGCCCGGTGCAGGAGATGTAAATGCAGACGTCCGCGAAGTTCGCTGGCTGAGATAGAGTTGGGCTGCCGGGGAGAGGGGGATGGACGGCGGCTGCGGGGGAATATCCGCACCGTTCTGAACCAGCAGCTCGGCGACTGGGAAGGGGATGATCGCCTTAGCGGTTGAGCGAGAGGAGATAGGTGTGGTGGGTGTAGACCCAGGGGAGGCTGGATCCGCAGCAGCAAGAGCCAGGAACACGGCATGGGTGTTGCGAGAGCGATCAGTCACATTCACGTTGGCACGCAGCGCAATACCGTAGAGCACTCCCCGGATATCATTTCTTTTGATCGAAGCGAGAAGGGTCTCGTCGGGGGTCGCAAAACGGGACAGCGGGGACGGCAGCTGTTCAACATAGGCTCGATCGACATACTTGCCCGTAATGAACTTCAGTCGTTGCTCCCTCGTAGAGGCCGCGCTCGGTTTGAGCGACAGGTCCAGCATCGCCTCCCAAATCATATTGCTGACTCGATTGCCAATCTGCAAGAGGATCTCAACAATGTCGTTCGAGAAAGAATGTACGTCGAGGGTGAGCGACCGGATCTTGGATATGTGTGTTCCCAAAGACCGGTGGATGCCACTACACTCGATGCATAAGATGATTCCCAGGTTGATCGAGACCCATTCGACCTTCGAGGAAGAGCCGCAGTCGGCACACCACGTGTTTCCCTCGTCAGCATCACGTACGGCCTGGAGGAGACGCGATGGATTATCTTCATAGCTATTGCTGTCGTGGCGAACATAACTGGGTCGCGCTCCAACCGTAGTCCGGCGATTCACACCACTGTTGCTGGAACTGTTCGAATAAGAGTGGTGGCCAGATACAGACGAGCTCTTTCCTGTGAGAACCGAACCAATATCACGTCCACTAGATTCGTTCTTGGACGAGACAGGAGGGAGTGGCATCCCTCGTCCTTCCACTGCACTCTGAAGTGCGTTATTGACAGACCGTATCCAGTTCGCCATGTCCTCCTCCGAAGTGGCTTGATATATACGCTTGAATTGAGGTGTAATGACTTCGAAGCAGAATCGTCGTTCTGCATTTCTGGCTTCGCGAACGGATGCCATGCGGAGATCGATCGGTTCCATGTGAAGATCTAGCTTTTGTTTCCAATTGCTATATTCAGATAGTTTTCCTTGATCTAGCACGATCCAGAACCTGCGGTTGAGAAATCATTAGAATATGACGTAGATTCCACGGTGTTTTACAGTGACTTACTTATGCCATGCCTGCTTGTTAATTCCTTTTGGATCAATATGCGAACCCGGACGGGACAACGCCCACAGGAGACCCTCTTTTCGTTGCTGACCCGCAGCCCGATCGGACCAAAGAGCGTCTCTTTCCTCGAGATCTCGAATGCCTTTGAAGCGATTTTGGCCTGGGGCGCCACTGGAGCCAGCGCTTGTTGTGGGCGCGGAGGTGCCAGTGGACCCTGCGTTAGCCTGAGACGAAACGGACGAGCTGTTGCTGATGACGCCGCGCAGCTGAGATCCAGTACTATCGGCTCGACCCAGTTCAGTGTCGGTGGAAGCAGCCCCGTTGGCAGCACCGGTAGATGTAGAAGCGACGGTCGTTGCGCCAGTCACCACGTCGGGCTCCAGATACGGTTTACTGTTCTTTTCCAAAGCCCTGCGCTTTTCCTCGCGCTCGGTCCGTTTGAACTGGAACTCCTTGTCTGCCTGGTTCACCTCGTGAATGAGCGCGTCAAGCTGAGGGACCATCTCATCAACCTTCTTAGCAGCCGCCAAGAAGTTCTTGGCCTGAAAGTCGGCATATTTCGTCAGATGCGACAAGACCTCTTGCTCCTTGCGGCCTCCGTGGAGATCCTGCATAAAAGAAGAATAGTCGAAGCGCTTCAGCTCGAAATTTCGCCGCTTGACTTGATACTTTGAATCGCTCTCGGCACGTTTTTTCTCTTTCAGCGAATCCTGTCTCTGGCCCAAATAGCGACTGACGTAGGCATAATAATCGCGACTTTCCTCATCAAACTCCTTCTTTTTCGATTCAGCTTGTTTGATGTCGTTGGTGTATAGCTTCACAAGAGGCTCGATCACGAGCTTCTGCAGCTGGAGCGTGTTGAGCTGCTCGTAATTCTGGATTTGTCGGGCGATCTTCTCAAAGTAGTGGTCTAGTGCCGGCTGAATAGCATTGGCGTTGGATGTGGAAGCATCGTTTAGCGAGCATAAAAAGGCTTCCATGGCCTCGTTGCAGCTTGCTTGCGCTTGCTGGGCAGCCTCGGCTTTCTTAAGGACCTTTTTGATTTTCGAGCGCATGTTCCCCGTTTTCTGCTCCAAAGCCTTCATGGTTGCTCGGAACAGTGGTCCATCTTCCACCACATTCATGTCATCCCCGGGCCGCGAATGTGGGAGGTCAACTTTGACGGGAGGCGGGGGCGGGGGCGCTGTTGGGGGAGGAGGGGGTGCGCCATCTGCGCTTTCAGGTGGTGTGGTCGAAGAAAGATGTGGATTCGAAGTGAGTTCGGTGTCACTGAAGTGGGAAACGGTGGACTGAGTGGAGGGGACACGGCTGCGAGGCTGAGGGACAGGCAACTCCAGGTTCGGCGAGGAGATTTGTGGACTGGGCAGGAGACGAATAGAGTTGTGCACCCAGAAGGAGAAGTGAGCAAGGGTATTCAGGCGGTTAGTCCTTTGATCATAATCTAAGAAGCTGCAGCTGTTCCGCCAGCCGCCACCCTTGTCCTCCATTGCCTTCGGGGGCTTCCATCTCCAGGACCACTCAAATGATACTGAAGGGTTCCCGTCGGTCGAAAAGTCTCCGATGAGCTGAACATTGGAGTTGTTTTGCAAGTTCGGGTTCGCATGAAATTCTCTCGTGATCAGATTATCTAGCTCCTTCGAGTTGGATGCGTGGGCAAATGTGAGTCCGGTAAGATTAGTGTCGGCAACTTCGGGGAGCGAGGTCGAGACGCCATTGACGGTT
The DNA here is from genome assembly GCA_037042055.1 of Penicillium sp. S103-07. Classification (NCBI taxonomy): domain Eukaryota; kingdom Fungi; phylum Ascomycota; class Eurotiomycetes; order Eurotiales; family Aspergillaceae; genus Penicillium; species Penicillium sp. S103-07. The sequence goes on from JAXQJQ010000055.1 coordinate 51,412, forward strand.
GATCCTGCAACGTTGCCGGTCTGTGTCTGGCGAAGGATGAACGTGAAATTGAAAATGAGTTCGTCGTCGTTGGAAAGGCGTAGCAAGAACGTCGGGACCGGGGCGGACGAGGGGACATCCGGATCCTGCATTGTTGATCAAAGGTTAGCCCGCCAGCACCACCACGCGATTCTGAGTATCTGTACCTGGATATATTCGATAGGAGTTTCGTCGCTCGAGTCACGTTTCGCTATATACCGCACCGCAGGTAAGGCGTTTGGGGACAGGGTCAGCAGGCGGCGGCGGGAGTTGCTTATTGTGACCGATGCGATCGAGACTGTAGAAAATATCGTATCAGCCTGGAGGATCTTTGGGAAAGAAGAGAGCTCTTGACATACAGCGATTCTGGTCCTTGGAAAACAGGCTCCCCGCATCGTCCAGGCGGCTGGCGACATTGCCCATGATGGCGCAGGCAGAGGGATCAGGTCACGGCGCGAGAAGGAAGTTGGCTAAGCACCGAGCCAATCGGCCATCGACAGGGTGCGCAGCAGTCAGATGGCCAGAGAGATAAATCAAGCGAACGAGCTGAAGGATCCGTCATTCAGTCGTGAAAAGCTGAGCCCGGTGTTGTGGAGGGGAGGGGGGCGGAGGGTGGAGTCGAAGCTTGGGATCGGTGATCGCGTTCGATTTGAGGGGGCGGATTCTCGGGGTCTGCTGCCTCCCTTTGCTCACTTGACTCCTGCTATACCCAGTATCGGGACTGGAAATATGTTCTATATATCTACGGGCCGTATTTGCCTTAATTCTCCCCACGCTATTTACCTCTCGATTTCTCATTTCGCTAGGCTTCGAAAAATCGCGGGCGGGTGGTGCAGCCCGTCTTTGTTTCAGCCTCAGCACATCTGCGGGGACCCAACTATACAGCCCCAAAGAGACCCCCAGGGAAAAGAAATTAGACTCGAATTAATAGGGTGCACTTTATTACTACCTGGGTAGACCTGTAGAACTGTATTATCATACATCGATGCCCCCTCAACTCGCATCGTGTGGCATTAAACCCAATCATGAACGTCGTGATGCTCGGTTCCGGACCGAGGAATGCAAAGAATGCAAAGCGAAGAAGAAAGATTATACTGTGAAAGAAGAGACGTGGTGCAGTCTAACCCGCTGGGCCTGCAGCGGAAGATGTAGGATTCGAGGACGCTCGTTCACGTCCGGAGACATAGTGGTGCTTGGGGCGATCGGGATGTCCATCGGCTTCCACCCACCTCATCATTTGGCCTTTGACATCGCGCATCTCGTGGATCCTTCGGGTCATGTCTCCTCGTTTCTTGGCCTGGCCACTGTGCTCGTTGAGTTCTTCTTCTTCCGAGCTGGAAATGGATAGGGACGAGACACTGCTCTGCTGTAGGTACGTGACGAGGTGGCCCTGCTCCTTCTTGAAGTCCCGCTGTTCTTCCTTCATTTGATTCATTCGCTCGGCATCCTGTTGACAGTCCAGAGTAGTGACATGGAGGCCCGGGAAGTTGAGAACGAGGAACTCCCTCAAAAGCGGCAGTTTCTCGGCGTTGGGCCGATAAGTCCCGCTGTCGTTGTCAATGAAAAGCTCGTAGTCAGACGGTTCAGTTGAAACCTCTTGGACTTGATCAGACTCAATCTCTTCCTCGACAGGGAAATCATTTTCCGTATGCGACGACGGACGCGACGACGTGGAGTGCTGCCGGCGACGATGCTTGCGCCGGCGCACGAAGAATTCACCTGAGTAAGCAATATAGATAGATACATCACTATGCATCGTGTGTTTGCTCAGCAAGTCAATTCCAAATTCTTTGCCCGTTTCGGTAAACCGAAGCTGGCCGTCCAACGTGAGCACGTAGGTGAAGATCCGGCCGCCCTGGCCGTAATGAATAAACTCGAGGAACTTCTGGGAAAATTCATTGCAAGGATGGGGAAAAGTCCCATTGAGAGTGCTGCGATCGAAATTGTAGATCCGCTGATGCTGATGGTGTAGCGCCTTGTGCAAGATTCGGCCCCTGAGGCTTTGCGCCTGAAACATACCTGCCACAAATGGCTTAAACTCCACATAGCGATGGTAAAGTTCGCAGGGAACGGGCCCCATGAGCTGTATTTGAATGGCTTGGAAGCTAATTGGCAATAATCAGCATGCGTCAGCTCCGAAACAACACCCACGTGTAACATACTTGTATCGACTAAGAGCCTTGCCGCTCCCATCTTGGCTTTGGACTTGATCTTTCGTCCCGGCCAGTCGCCCTATGAGAGGCGAGAAGTGCTTGAACCAATGATTCGGGCCGACGGTATACATCTGGCCGCCGTTGTCTCCCGCTGTTTTCCCTAGGACTTCGATGCTCATGATCAAGAAAGACTCCTTGTGGTGACCCGTGGCGAAGGCAGAGACGTTGGTGAAAACGTAGACGCGCTTGCTCCCAAACCGCTTCTTGATCTTGAACGACTGCTCTTTGATTCCCGGCCAGTTTTCCGAAAGACGAGGCACCTCGACAAATGCAATTCCCAGCTTATCGTCATGGTCGGCCGGGTCTTCGTCGTACACATACGCCTTGAGCGTAAAGCCAGATGCCGGCACGTTTGCGACAATCCATTCACAGTTCCACACGGGGTTCATGTCCTTGCGCACGGTCGGGGTGCGAAAACTCACGAGGGGGTCCTGCTTGTGACGCCGAGGAAGATCAACCAGGAGTTGTGCATACACGTACGGGTCCGAAGAGAAGCTGCCGAAGTCCGCGAAGGGTAGGTCATCGCCGCGGTGAAATGTGAACTTGACGGTGTATCCAGGCGGGGCACGCGAAATCGGAGTCGCATCGAACCCTCCAGCAGGTTTCGCATGGTCAGTAGCCATGCTCATCCGGTGCTGTAACTTGTCGGCCTTCTCGACGAGCTTGGGGCCATATCGGTCAACCGGATGGGATGCCATGACTATATGGGAGAGGATGCAACGGGGGATATTAAAGGCCGACACACGAGTGGGGGAGCATTATCTGATAAGAATAGAGGAAGAATAGGGACGAGCAACGCGAAGGGACTTTCAGGGGAGGATAGTGGAGATGGTGGGGAAGAGTAGCAGTTGCCGAGACGAGCCAAGCTTTAGCCTTACGAAAAGGTCCAACAGGCAACAGCGATAACTCATATATAGAACGATTGGCAAGGCGTAGGGCATGATCTCATTTCGCGTCCCTGTTTATCTTCGATATGAAACGTTCCGTTCTACGGTTCTACTGTATACGGTACGGTGCGCTCGATTCTATATGCACCAGGGACGCAGGGACGCGCAAACTCCCGTGATGAGCGTATGGACGGGCAGATGAGGTGTTCGAATGCCATGTAAAATGATTGAATTGCAAGACATTAAAGATGTTCGTGAGGTCATATCGCGACGTGGGGGTTGCAGCGCAACGCCGTTTCGCGTGGCCGGTGACGTCGACGGTGGGGCAAGATCGGGCCGATGCCCTGACGACTGTGGCGTACCACATCTAAGATCCGCGGAAAAGGAACTGCATATCTTCGGGAGTCAGTTTTTCAAGAGCCTCGCCCTGATCTTTGTTAATAGTGCCCCGGATCAGGTTGGCCTTCTTTTCCTGGAGTTGAACGATTCGGGACTCGACCGAGTCTTCGATGGTCAGGCGGGTGATCACGCAGGGCCGTTGCTGGCCAATTCGGTGACTGCGATCCGCGCTCTGCCATTCTGCTGCAGGGTTCCACCAGCTGCATCGAGGCGTCAGCAGAAGTCTTTCGCTACTGGGTAACAATACACTTACGGGTCCACAATAAAGACTCTTGACGCCTCCGTCAAGTTAAGAGCCACACCGCCGGCTTTCAAGGAGACCAGGAACACCTCCACGTCCGCGTTGGTCATGAAGTGCTCGATAGACTTTTGTCGCTGAGCAGGCGTCATCGTACCGTCCAACATGACCGTGTTGAACCCTGCATGACGCAGGCGCCACTCCACGAGCTGGAGCATCGAGGTGAACTGCGAGAAAATAATCGATTTCGGTGTATGACTTTTCGTTCTCTGGAGATAAAGCTCGTAAAGAAGCGTTTCAATCTTGGTCGACGAGGTCCAGTCTTCCATGAAAATTCGATTGATAATCGAGTTTTTCTTTACGGATTCCTCTGACTGCTCAATCGTGGGCTGCTCCAAATCAATCGAAAGGGGAATGTGACACTGCGGACAATCCACTGTGGTGCCATCCTCAAAGGACTGAATGTAATCCTTGGCACACTTGCGGCAGAACTCGTGGTGACAGCGGGATCGAATGGCATCCTCTGCGGGCTCGTCGCAGACGCGACAAACGAGAACATTGAAGCCCGGCTGCACGTGTTTCTTCAGGATAAGATCTGGGTGGTTCGCCACTTGTCGCATCTGCATGATGAGACCGAAAATATTGGCATAATTGTTCAGCATGACACCTCGACTGACGTAGGTATCAAATTGCCGACTCGAGTTGGTCATGATGCTGCGGGAGAAATCATGCTCGATCTCGCCAAAGAATTCATTGTGTATGGTGATACTGAGACCCACGTCAGCTAAAAAGCAAGATAGATACGGAAGGTATCGCACTCACCGTTTGGGCGGAAGTTCCATGGAAGAGGTATGCTCTTGCTTCAACCGTCGGAGCATGATGTGGTCCGTAATGAGACGGAGCTTGTGCAGACCCGTCTTGCGTTCCTCCTTCGTCCTTCCCTCCGTAACTAAAATATGCATTAGATTGTCGAAGGAATGAGCCTATCTGCGTGACGATTGACGTACTTGGGTTGAGGATTTCCTTGTTGAAAATCGAGATATGGTTGAATCCCCTAAGTGATTGTCAGCGTCAGCATAATTCTTTGCTTTGAGCTAGAGACATACGTGTGGGAGCATTCAGTACAACGACCCTGCTTGTTCGCGGTCCACTGTAGCTGCGAGCACGGGCACTGCTTGCAAAAATAGCTGGCGAATGGGCGGACCTGCAAGAAGCGCAGAAGTGAAAAGAATTCACCGATGCGGTTTTGTACAGGAGTTCCAGACAGACACCATTTGTAGGAAGCATTCAGAGCGAAACAGGCCTTCGCTACACCGGTGGTACGTTGCTGTAGAAAAGTCAGGTGTCATGATAATAAGAGTAGAGTTGAGAATTCGGCATAATACATACCTTGATGCTGTGCGCTTCGTCAAGGATAAGCCGGTGGTAGTCAATGGAATGAATGACACCTTCGCACAAAGTCAGCAAAAGTTGTGCGAGCTAGATTATCGGCACTTACTGTCCTCCTTAACGGTTCCATTACCACGAGTCCATCCCTTTTCCTGTTTGCGATGTATTGACTCCAAGCTCGAGTCTATACCCCCAGTCAGTTCAATGGTTCTAGATAGATAAAGTAAAATGATCACGTACAGGATATCATGATCACATCGTATTTTCGAAGGTCCGCCTGGGTAAGCCTTTTGACCTTGGAGTCTGAATTGTGATAAACAAGAACTTTCAACTTGCCATCGGTGTATTCCTGGAACCATGATGAGTTGAAAGAACAATAAAGATTCGGAGGCATCTAACCTTGATCTCAGATACCCACTGCATCAGAGCAACTGGAGGTACAATGACTAGAGTCGGGTCGTGCTGAGGAAAATCGGACATGATGAGAGAGACCGCTTGAATTGTTTTTCCCATGCCCATTTCGTCTCCGAGCAAACCACCACGGTAGTCCGTTTTCTCTTGTTCCATCATCCAGTTCAAGCCTTCCAATTGGAAAGGTTTCAACTTGCGAGTAATGGACTCGGGCTGCTTAGCTTCCTTGGCGGGAATTATGGGTCTAGCCTTCAGTTCATCCCACATGGTAATAATCATCGGATGGTTTTTCTCCAGCTTCTTCCGATCTGTATGCATCTAGAAAGGAAGTCAATAGCTGTACAGGTCGGAGTCCAGGCAAGCAGACTTACTCGGCGAATTTTGCGCTGTTCTTCCCAGGTCGGCAAGTCTTCATCTTCTTCGGCATAAAATTCGTCTGGCAAGGCGAGTCGACCATGTGAAGGATCGTCATCTTCGGCAGCGGAAACAAATTCATCCTCGGAATCTGAGGCACGTGGGAAAACCCCTTCCTCCTCTTCCGAGTCCAAAGGTGTAATCCGATCTGACAATTCACTCTCCGTCAATTCTCCACCTGGGGGCATGGCATCGAGTCTCTCAGCAAGACTTCGGGCTTGGTCGTGAACATCCTCGAAGACGGTCCGTCGCTTTTTTGGACACGGCTTTTCATACTCTTCTATCTGGAGCGCACGCGCCAATTCCGCATCGGTGGTGTCTTGGTCCGTTTCGTCTACTGATATAGCAGCCGCAGACCGTTTCGTACCTCTTTGAGAAATTCGTCTGGAAGCGGTGTTAGATTGGAGCCGTGCAGCTCGCTCCGATGCATCGACGCGTGCCCGAGGCTTCTTCGTATCGGATTCGGCCCCAGCACCAACGCTGGTTGCTGGTGTGTTCAACCCGGTGGTTCCATCGGCAGAAAAGATCCCCAGAGAGCTTCGAGATGAATTAGTAGGGGTGTTATCTTTCGTCCCTGGTATCACCACCTCGAAATTTCTCGATGCACGAGTTCTTGTCCTTGTTGAAACCGGGTTGGGTCCATCGAAGCCATCGTCGTCGTCTTCACCTTCGGAATCCAGGATGACGCGAGATGATCGAGATCGGGCAAGGGATGACCCACCCCGTCGCAAGGGTTCCGGCTGACGGAGGGGCGAGGAATTCTTCAATGACGTTGAACTGTGAGGTGCGTCATCCTCGGAGTCGGGGATCACGATGGTGTTGGGCCTCCTCATGCTGAAGGTGGTTGAGGACTATAAAGCCACGGGAACTTCACGGGATCGCCGAAGAGCGGGCACCGAAAATCGGTCGAGTACGATCTTGGGTAGACAGGTTAGATAAGTCTCATCAAATCGGATAAAATAGAGTATGGAGGCTGTACTGTGTCGAGCACACTCGGTATAGGTCCTCGGCGTGGCGACTCGTCGAGTTGACGGAAACGGAGGCCAAGGGCGAGAGAGATCGAGCCAACAAATATATAATCGGCCAACGAATGTAAGGCCGAAATTATGAGCGATAGAACTGAACGACAGTGAGGGAGACGAGCAGGGAAGGATAGAAAATGAAAAGGGGAGAAGTCAGAGTCAGAGTTCGAGATCCGGAAAAAGTGATTGATCCAGGTGCCTGAACCAGGAAAATTCTTCAGTCGGTCGACCCCGAACTTTTGCCATACCCAAGAGGGCCTGTCGTGTCATTCCTATTCCCTTCCCTTAACCTTCCTGTTGCGTGATTTTGATCCTGATCGTGATCCTGAATCGCGTGGATCGTCATCGCCCACTTATCTCAGGTCCTGATAAGAGCCTCGCGTTAAGTGCAACGCGAAACTGCCACGAAACCTGTGACTTGGAGACCAATCACCACATCTATCCATCCACCAGTCTCTTTATTATTTCCTGGGCATAATGTACGTTCTATATTGATATATGAGAATCAGAGTGATACTGACATCCTTTTCAGGGCTGACCGAAGGTCGGGGAGGAACATCCGGGGCCCGTATGACTTCTCCTAACTACTGATTTCGCCGACGCTAACAAGCCTCCGACAGACACTCTGCTCTAACTGATTTCCTTGCCGTGCGTGGTCGACCAAATGTACCATTTATTTGCTGAAGCTGACCAGTACACCCCTCTTTAGTCAAATAACATTTCCGCCGCTCAAATCCGCGATGACTATGACCGCCGGGTGGCGGATGCGACGCGCCAGGCCGCCGAAGAGGAAGAGGCCGCTACAATTGACCGTGAAGAGACTGAGTACGAGCCGACGCCTGACCCAGAGTCCCCCGAAGACAAAGCCAAGAAGCGCAAGCGACAGCAAGCCATCGAGAAGATCAAGAAGAGCAAGGAATTCGCTCGCCGCAAGGCCCGGCGAACGGGGGAGCCGGACGATGATGACGATGCCTTGGCAAATACAATGATGAACGAGAAACAGCGGCCTAACCCGGGTCAGCTGGATAATTGCGAAATCTGTGGCAAGCGTTTCACGGTCACTGCCTACAGTAAGACAGGCCCCAGTGGAGGCCTTCTCTGCGCAGACTGCTCTAAGAAGCATGTCGATGGCGGTAAAAAGGGGCCGGTCAAGAAGCGCAGCTCAGGAATCGGACGTCGTAAGAACCAGAGCAACTTGCTGGATGGCATGGCCTCCCATGGTACTCAGAGCTTGCTAGAGACATGTATCAAGGTTTGTTCTCGCATTACCTCTTCATCGAACTTGGTATGACTAACTGCTGTATAGAAAGTTGCCGACAACATCGATGATGTTGAAGAATTCGGCGACCTTCCTCCCCCGGTGATGCATCGCTTAAGTCAAATTTTGTCCAGGAAACGCGCCGTGACCTCTAAGACCCTTGATCTTTTCTTACGGCCCAGCCACAGAGAAATAAACATTTACGATTGTGCAAGTATGTGTCTACTTGTTTTTTCCCTCTCTCTTCAATACGTTATATTAATCTGCGGCCTAGGGCTCGACACCGATGATTATCATAAGATTCTCGCTTCTATGCCGGCTTTGACTCGACTGAATCTGCGATTTGTAACTCCGATGAAGAATCGCGTTTTCCAGTATATGATGGATCGCGATATGAACATTCAAGACCTTCATTTGGACTCGCCGAATCTTGTGACTGACGATTGCTGGCGCCAAGTTTTCACGCAGTTGGGCCCCAGGCTGCAGAGCCTGAAATTGTGGAACCTTGATTCTGCATTTGACGATGAAACCATGCAAATCATGTGCAAGAGCTGCACCGGTCTTCGGCGCCTAAAACTGAAGTATCTCTGGAAAATTGGCGACAAGTCGCTAGAATCGATAGCGACATTGAAGAATCTAGAGCACTTGTCGCTACATTTTAGCCAGGAAACCAACCCAGAACCTCTGCTGCAAGTCATCACCGAGGTCGGTCCCAAGCTACGCTCTCTGTCCCTGGAGGAGTTTAGACTCGCGGATGACAGGCTGTTGCAACATATCCACGGGCATTGTCATCATCTGTCCAAGCTTCGTATCACCAAGAATGATCTATGCACGGATAAAGAGCTGGCAGCGCTTTTCCGTGGATGGTCTAATCCGGCCTTGCGATTTGTGGATTTCAATGGTCTTCGTGATGTAGATATGTCAAACCCCGCCGGGCCACCTGAACCTGTTGGCCTTGCATCAGATGGATTTATCGCTCTGATGGAACACTCGGGCTCCAAGATCGAAAGTTTGAACATTGCCTCTTGTCGCCACATTTCACATGCGGCATACGAGGAAGTCTTTTCTGAGCATAAACGATATCCCGAGCTCAAGTATCTGGACATCGCATTCCAAGGGGTTGTGGATGACTACCTGGCACAGTGCATATTCCGATGCTGTCCAGCTCTGACCAGACTCGTTGTATTCGGTTGTTTCAAAATTCGCGACTTGCGGGTTCCTAAGGGTGTTGCTGTGATCGGGACTATGGGGGCCAAGCTGAAAGTAGACGGGATCTCTCAGAAAGAGATCGTTTGAACGTTTTGCGAGGGCTTTAGGTATAAATGTTATGCATTTTTCGGTGCTCAGGACCTGGTTGTCACTGTAGATGTTCATATAATGGACTTGAAGCTGTGATTCCCAGCGACTCAATGGTTATCCTCATTTAATTTCAAATCAAATCATGTCAATACAAATAATCATCATTATTTCAAATCATAACCTATCCAAACGCCAAAAGTACCATGCTTTATACAGCTGAATTAAAAATCATCCATAGAATCATCGTCTAGTGGCCCATGCGCTTGCCAATCTCACTCTCCCATCCACGAGTTCTCTCAAACCCATTCGACGCTGTTTGGTAGTCGAGCATGGCTTGATAGACCTCTTCTTGGCTGTTCAGCACAAATGGGCCGTACTGGACGACCTTCTGGTCCAGAGGCTGACCTGCAATGATCATGAAACGAGCCTCGGAGTCTGCATTGTCCGGAACGGATGCCTCGACAAGGTCTCCAGTCTGCTCAAAGACAACATTGTGGAACTCCTTGACAACGCGAGTAGAGTCGTTTGAGCCAAAGATAGTGTCACCCGAGAGGGTGTAAGCGAAAGCATTCCAACCCTGCGGCAGAGCCTGCGACACACGGCCACCTGGTTTAATAGTGATATCAAGAATCCAGACCGGGGTGTAGGCCAAGTCGCGGACGGAGTCGACACCGTGTGACTGACCGGAGATGACCTTAACGGTGACACGGCCATCATCAACCTTGGCAATGGGAATTTCGCTAGCGCGCAGGTCACGGTAGCGCGGCTCGCACATCTTTAGCTTCTGGGGCAGATCCACCCACAGCTGCATACCGACGTTGGGGCTGCCGTCTTCATTCTCGTGGGGCATCTCGGCGTGCATGATACCACGACCGGCGGTCATGAACTGTAAATCACCAGGGCCAATGGTGCCCTTGTTGCCTGCAAAGTCTTCATGGTCTACACCACCGGAGAGCAAGTAGGTGATGGTCTCTTGGCCGCGGTGGGGGTGATCTGGGAAACCAGCGCCCTTGCCAATGGTGAAGTGGTCGAGCATCAAGAATGGGCTGAAATTGCGCAGTTTGGCGGTACCGATTGAGCGGCGGACGCGTGCACCTGCACCCTCGGCCTGCTCAACGGCAAGGAAGACCTGACGAATAGCACGAGCGGTGGACATCTCGGTAACGGGAAGAACGACGGAAGACGGGTATTCCGAGACGAATTGAGGAGCTGTAGAAGCAGCTGTATTGTTCGTTGTCTTCGTCAATAAGCGCGACAAACTTGTTGGAGCTCGCTGCTGAATAAAAGAGACGAAGGTATCGGGAATTGAGGGGCGATAGATCAGAAAGATCGCTGTGGTGCAAATTAAACAAGGCAGAAACAGCCTCATGGGGTGTGTTGGCAGCTATTTATACCCCGCTTATGAGTTATCGAAGATTCGAGCAGAGCGCATCTGGGAAGAAATGTAAAGTCAACGTTAGTCAATCCTTCATAAATGCCATCCTAAGCGACTGCTTTAAAAGACATCAGTCAGCGATTGTTCACAAGCGGCAGCCAATCACGTTACAAGTTTTAGATTTCCCATCTTACCAAGACTCACGTCAGCATTCCTGGTGCCTGTGATGTCAGGCATAAAATTATTATATCATCACTAAGCACGTGTTATGGTTACGTGATATATGGACCAGAATGGAGCTGTGTTGAGAATGGGCTCAGAATACTGTCTTTGCAGGTGCTTGGCTATATTCTATATTTTTATGTAATTAGACATTTAGACATCAAACTTCGATTGATTTGAAGTTGAATCCCCGGGGTGAGTTATATTGAGTACCTGTTGGCATCAATGTATATTTACAACCCAACACAGGTAATTTGTGACAACCACATAATATTCAATAACAAGTCCAAAAGTGAAGTGTAACCAATAGGAGAAGCTGTTATAGGTCACAGAATAATTGACTGGGCTAAAAGTTCTCGAAGTTTTACCTCTCAAGCGTTCGCAGTGATAGCCGTCCGACTTCATAGCTCCGGATCGCTATCAGACAGATAAGGCCACGGAGCAGCTCCCGCTCTCCGCCCAATTCCCTCCGCGCGCTGGATTGCGTCTCTGTCCACCGTTCTTCTTTGTCTCTGCATACCTTTCCATTTGAGATACCCCTCTTGTTCCATATTCCGCGCGATTCCCATCGTTCAACTCTGTATGAAACCGGGCGGGGAGTCGCCAGCAGAGCTTATACCCCATACCCGAACGTCATCCGTCTCTTGCGATCACCTCTAAACCGTCCGAGATATGGGACAGTCTAGGTGGAATGTCGCGCCATGGCTGATGCTGGCCTGCACTGCAGCCACCGCCGCGGCAGAAAAGCGGCCATTCAACATCCATGATGACCTTCTCGCCTATCCACAGGTATGTCGTGAGACCCAGCGCGGCGCCCGTTGAGTGACCACCCGTTCTAATCGTATTTATTGTGCACAGTACCAAGTTACCTTCCCGGAAGAATACATCCTCGATGCCCAAGCCGAAGAATTGCTTCGCGCACAAACCAGCTCCCAAGATAGCCCGTCGATCCACGTGCAGAACAACCCTCAGGTTTACACGCCGCAGGATACAGATGATGGTGCCACGCGGGGCAGCGAAGAAGTCACCGGGCCAGAATATACATACGAAGAAATGATTCTGGATGACCGACGACTCCTTTGCCGGATCCCACGCGTGAGAGACGATTCCAACACGACGAACGGTCAAGCGGATGATATAGACGAACAGAAGGAGCTGGCTCGCGCGACGGACCGCGGTCTCGAACTTTTACGCGAGATGGAGGATAAGTGCATGTACTACTTCTCCGGCTGGTGGTCCTACTCCTTCTGCTACCGAAAGCAGATCAAGCAATTCCATGCGCTCGCCGCTGGCCGTGGCGTCCCGAACTATCCACCCATGGAGGATCCAAGCACCCATTCCTTTATCCTGGGACAATTCCAGACCGGTGCAAGTGACGAAGGGAAAGAAAACCAGGAGCACAAGCAGACATCCAGGACTGATATGGCAGAACTACACACTAAAGGAGGCTCCCGGTATCTTGTGCAACATCTACGTGGTGGCACCAAATGTGACTTGACTGGACGCGACCGCAGAGTCGAGGTGCAGTTCCACTGCCATCCGCAGTCCACAGACCAGATTGGATGGATAAAAGAACTGACCACCTGTTCTTACCTTATGGTGATCTACACACCTCGACTTTGTGACGATGTTGCCTTTTTGCCACCGCAGCAGGATGAAGTTCACGAAATCGAATGTCGCGAGATCCTGATGCCCGAGGACGTATCAGAGTGGGAAGCCGTGAAAGAGTGGTTTACGGCCCATCAATTGGAGGATGCAGCCGCTGCCGCCGCCCAGTCCCAACCCGAGGTTCAAATTGTCGGTGGGATCGAAGTGGGTGGGCAAAATCTGGTGGGTATGGAAGGTAAGCAGATCGAGAAGGGCCGAGTGGCATCCGCAGGCGAGGAGCGAGTTGTGGACGTGGTTGCAAAGCGCGAGAACGGGAAGGTGAAGCACATATCCCAGCAGGTGCTGAAGAAATACGACCTCGACCCGGAACGAGTCGAAGAAATGGGGAAGAGACTAGAGGACTTGGCCAAGGGCAAGGACTGGAGCTTGGAAGTTGTGGAAAGCGATGGAGTGATCAAATTCCAAGGCGTCCTTGTCCCCGAGGACGAGGACGAGGACACCCAGTCGCAGCAGCAAAACGAAAACGAGGCTGCGCCCCAAGCTAAAGACACTACAGAATCCACGGCGCCAGAACACAAGGCCGATAATTCGAAATCACGGCCCACAACCCCAGGGTTGGAGCCCGAGGACCAGGAAGGCAGTGAAGAAACCTTCAAAAATGAGCTGTGAAGGGTGGAACTTGTACAGTAAACATCACCATTTGGCGTTTTCCATTCTCCAAAAGGCATATATCTTCGGTCATGCATACTATTCCCATTCCCACCGGTCCATATGTAGATCGAGATGTATGTAGGTGGCTTCTAGGTTGCCAGGAACGGCCGGTTAGCTTCATGCCCAAAGACGTCAGTTGCCCCAGTTGCCGGCAGCCGAGTGGGGGCACCAGGCAATTGCTAAGGAAACGCTTCGGTCCTCTCGGGGCAATTGGATTGAGTACATAGAGTCTCGGAAAAGATGGAAGTTGAACAATAGTGTAGAGGGGGGACGTTCAAGTAAAAGTCAAGAAGTTGGGGAACCCGCAACGCAACTACGTAAGGAACGTGACCGTGAACCTCCTAGCGATCGTCCGGCCCACCTTCCCACCTCCCTGATCCCAACCCTCACTTCTCTCCCAGCTCTCTTCTGCCCGCGCCCGGTTCGGTTTATTTTGCGCGTGGCTTCTCTCCCTCCTTGACATATCCCTTGATCACCATAACACTCTCCGCCAAGGCTGACCCGGCAACAGCCAGCGTAATCATCCGCATCCCCGAACGACCAGTCAACCCCCCCCGGTGGACAATTCGAGTTGGCACCGCCCACAGACGCTGCCAACAGCAGCGCTAGGAGATCTGATTATCGTGAGGTAGAGACCCGATTTATCCTGGGCTTCATTCAACGATGGGTTTCCTAGGCGTCTACTCGGCTGTGTATGATTACCAGCCTCAGGGCGAAGGTGAACTGGAGATTCGCGAGGGCGATCTACTCTACATCCTAGAGAAAAATACCGAGGATGATTGGTGGAAGGCCAAAAAGAAGGCAGAGCAAGATGACGAGGATGAGCCCGAAGGTCTAGTTCCGAATAACTACGTCGAAGAGGTGAGTACTCCGAACTACTTGTGCGCTGTAAGGCGCACACTCCCGAGTCTCCGATGACCGGATCTGCGTCGACCAGGCCCTATTTCTGGCGCATTGAGTGCATTGACGCGTCAGAATGCAAATGATTGACTAATGTTACGACACAATCTATAGGCGCAACCGATCCACAATGCCAAGGCTCTTTACGACTATACTCGACAAACAGACGAGGAGGTTTCGTTCTCAGAAGACGCTGAACTGGTGGTGTATGACACTTCGGATCCGGACTGGACCTTGGTTGGGACGAATGGGGACTGCGGATTTGCACCCTCAAATTACATCGAAATCCTCGAGGATATTGCACCCACTGCTCAGGCCGCAGCTGCCCCTCCTGCTCCAGTCGTCGAACCTGAATATGAACCTGAAGCTCCATCTCTCCCGCGACGACCGACGCAGGCCGCTCCCGAAGAATATGACGCGCAACCCTCGGCATCCCCTATCGATACGGTGCATAACCCCGCCGCAGCCGCGATTGCGGATATTATTCACAAGCAGCATGCACCCGTTAGCGCACAGGTAGAGCCCACCAGAGATGAGCCCCCGCCTCCTCAGCTACCTACTCGACCTTCCTACGATGACGGCGAAGAAGCTCCTGCGCCTGCTCTGCCGCGTAGACCGCCATCGGAACAATTGGAAAACTGGGCCACTCCGCCTCTACAATCGCGTTCGCCCGACCCTTCTCCGCTCCCTCGTCCGCAGGCTGCGGCTCCTGCGATGGGTCGTGATGGAACCCATGTCAAAGCATCTCCTCCCTTTAACCGGGCTGGCGAGCTGACACCTCGGTCACCTTCTGGCTACCATATGTACAACATCAATGAAATGATCGAGGTGATGGGCAAGCGAAAGAAGATGCCCACAACATTGGGTATCAACATGGTGACTGGAATCATCTTCATCTCTCCCGAGGGTGACGATCGCCAGCAAGAATGGACCGCAGAAAAGCTCAGTCACTACTCGATTGAAGGCAAACATGTCTTCGTTGACCTTGTTCGACCTAGCAAGAGCGTGGACTTTCACGCCGGAGCTAAGGATACTGCCCAAGAGATTGTGGCCGCACTTGGCGAAATCGCTGGAGCCTACCGGGCTGAAGGGCTACGAGAGGTCCTTGCGGCAGGCGAGGGCGGTGGTGGTCAGAAGAAGGGCCAGATTTTGTATGACTTCATGGCACAGGGCGATGATGAAGTGACGGTGGCCGTGGGCGATGAAGTCATCGTTATCGATGATACCAAGTCCGAGGAATGGTGGATGGTGCGGCGAATGAAGAATGGCAAAGAAGGCGTGGTTCCCAGCAGTTACGTTGAAGTGACTGGGTTCGTGAGCACTCAGCGGACTGGAGTGGACTCCGGGCTATCGACTGTGGAAAAGAACCGCTTGGAGGAGGCCAGACTAGCCAAGGCAGCCCTTGGAAAGCCGAGGACAGACTCCATGGATTCCTCAGAACGTCATTCGAAGCGCGAGAGCAAGTCGAAGTCCAAGCCTGAACCGAGCAAGGTGAGGAAATGGACGGACCGGTCCAAGGCTTTTACGGTCGAGGCACAGTTTATTGGCCTGCAGGATGGCAAGATTCACCTCCACAAGACCAACGGAATCAAGATTGCGGTCCCTGTGGCCAAGATGTCCGTTGAAGATTTGGAGTACGTGGAGAAGATTGCCGGTGTCTCCCTGGACGAGGACAAGCCTCTTTCGAGTATTCGGGCTCGTGCTACTTCCGACGGCAAACGCGGCTCAGCGGGTGCCTCTGTGCAACGTCCTGAGTACGATTGGTTCGATTTCTTCCTGAAGGCAGGCGTCGGACCCCACCAGTGTGAGCGTTATGCCCAGAACTTCCTTAAGGATTCTATGGATGAGTCCGTCTTGCCTGACATTTCTCCCGAGACCCTTCGCACTCTGGGCTTGAAGGAGGGCGATATTCTACGTGTCATGCGGCACCTGGATTCCACTCTAGGCCGCACCGGTGGCAAATCCAAACTTCGGAATGTGAGCTTTGGTGGAGAGGAAGTTATCGAGGAAGGCCAAGGCGGACTCTTCGCCGGGCCTGGTGGTACGCTTCGCAACAATACTCGGAAGGGTAGACCAGCACCCGCCGTACAGGCTGGTGACGTCGTTGATCCGAAGGCATTTGAACAGGCCGATGAGTCTCAGGCAAAGGAAGAACGAGCCGCTAGCCCTGCGGCGCCCGCAGCACCCGAGAAGCCTGTCGCGCGTGGATTCGACGATGATGCATGGGAGGTGAAACAACCTAAACAGACCACGACTCCCGCACCGGCCAATTCTACACCTTCCGGCACTGCATCGCCGCCAGCTCCTGTCCAGAAGCAGGTCACAGGCGCGATGGCTGACTTGTCATTGCTCCAAGCTCCGCTGCAGCCTACCCCTGCGCAGCCTACTGCGACACAGCCAGTGTCTACGATCCCCGCTCTTCAACCACAGCAGACTGCTCCCGTGCAGCAGCCCCAGCAGACTGGTGCTACACCTGGCTTCTTTGCCCAAGTGGCACAACAGCAACCTCAGGGCTTCAGTCCTCAACAGACTGGTTTCCAACAGTCACAAGCCAGACAGCGCCCTCAGCCGCCGCAAAACATGAACCAGAACTCGCTTCTTCCCCCTCCTCCGCAGCGCCCATTGTCAGCGCCGCAGAACTTCTCACAGCAGCAGAATTCCTTTGGGCCTCCTCCATTGCAGCCTCAATTGACTGGTGTCCCTCAGGTAGGGCCACCGATTGCTTCCCCGGGTCAGAGCTTGACCGAATTGAATCAGCAGCGCCTTCAGTCCCAAATGCAGCCGCAAGCCACGGGCTTCATGGGGCAGACACAGCCGAACGGGTTGATGCCCCAGCCTACTGGCTTCATTCCCCAGTCGCAATTCGGTATCCAGCAACAGCAACAACCCCCCTTCGCCAATGGCCAGCCAGGACCAAATCAGTTCCAGGGCATGGCGCCGCAGCAAACCGGGTTTGGCGGGTTCGCTCAGCCCCAGCAGCCGATGCAGACCGGTATCAACTCCATGCTTCCTCCGGCTTTGCAGCCTCAGCCCACTGGTATCAACGGCTTTGGCAACGCAAACTACAATGCATCACCGCCTCCCGTGCCACCGATTCCACAGCAACCCACAGCCACGCCTCTGTCGGCTCAGAAGACTGGACCTCCTCCGTCCGTCAGATTTGGTGTCAAACCAGATGCGCCCAAGCAGCTTGCTCCACAGCCAACGGGAATGAGGGCCAACCTTTCACAAGCTAGTAAGTGCTTCCCACATATCCAAGCCTTGGACGATTTAGAGAGCTAACTAACAAAACACAAACAGCGCCTACAAACCCCTTCGGCTTCTAACCGGAATGACCTCTCGGGTGACCGTTAATCATCCTCTCGACTGGCATATATGATCCTGTCTTTCTGGCAGTAGGCATTCCTTTTCCCTCTCATTATTCTCTGCGATTTCTGTCCGTAGTGACGGAAGCTCTACATATCTCACTTTGTCTTTTCAATCTCGAGCTCTTGGAATTGAAATGCGTACATATCATGGCCTTCCGCATCCTAACCCGGCGCGTACCAAATGCCATGAGTCTGGCTTCCTTGCAAAACTACCCCACTTAGCGAGCCACTGTCGATTTTTCTCCCCCACGCGCCTTGATTCATCTGCTTACTTATGCCCTGCATTTCTGTTGATTCGTCATAATTTCCATGTTACTGGCCATATTTGTTATCGTTGGATGCCTTCGTTTCTTTTATGCTTTTCCTATGTTACTCGGACGGCTACGTTTCATTTTCCCTCCCCCTGCCTCCGTTCTGCTCTGCTATCTAAGTAAGTTGTTGGCAGCATATCCGATGTCTTTGTCATGTGGTTGAGATGTGATGCCCTTCGACAATGTATGGTACATGAAGGCTGTTATGCAAGCTGCATTATGATGCATAGCGTCCTTCTTATTGGAGGATGGTAGCCAATTAGAATTAGCAATTGATTTTGAAAAATCTTTGAATTTTGACGCTGTAGAAAGGAGAAGGTCACCAATGTGTATGAGTGCAGTGAATTGAATTGCATTGGATGAGGCATAAGATAGTCAACTCAATTTTGCAGTATATGGAAAGAAAATGATTAGAAACAGAGTATGTTGAAGTACATAGATATCATAGGAGTATCATAAATCATAGAATGCCCGCTTTGGAATGACCAAAGCCCTGGCGCCAAATTGCCAATCAAGTCTGCGCCGGTACGCCCTGCTATCAACTGCAAGTCTAAAAGGAGAAGTAAATCGAGTCAGCTGGAGCTGACCCACCACGGTATGGTCTGAGATCATAACGAAGGTCCAGAATCGTCCCAGATGCCGAAGACCGGGAGATCTTCGGCCATATATAGCAGGCCATTCTCCGGGAACATCATATCAGAAAGCGGAGAGGGACCACCGGAGGTCGGTGGTTGCCCCGATGGAATGGTGCCGCCGGGGGAGCAGCCGACAGGAATCCCAGACGTGGTCAATGCAGAAATAGCGGCATCATAGGATAGGGCTCCTGTTTCATCTGGCCCAACACAGAGTGTCTCCCAAACATCACTACCAGGTGGTTGGGATCCGGCCAAGGTTTGCGGCTGTGTGGAGAGAAAAGAGCCGCCAAGCTTATCGGGAGAGGTAGGGGATGGGACGGCAGGAGACTGCTGAGGATGTTGGCTCCGCGGACTGGCCTGGATGATGTCGCCACCAGGGCCTGAGGGGAGAGACCCGGGTTTACTGCTGCCGCCGACCTGGCCGAAAAGTTGATCGACCTGTTTGCTTCGGCGTTCCATCCATTGGCGGTTGCGGCGCTGGATGTATTCCACCACGGCACCGCGAAGATACTTGACGATCTGGAAGAAGCGGCATGCATGTGGATCGTGCGGAACGAATAACCCGAGAAACCGCTCAGCTTTGTTCATGCCCTCTTCGAGGGGGAGCAGATTATCATAATCGGCAAAGAAAGCAGCACCGAGAACAACGGCAGAATTGAAGACCGAGTTGATCAGAAAGGGCAGTCGTCGTGGGAGAGACTCAAAGCGACCTAGGTCGTCTACCACGTCGAGGCCTCGGAGGGCAGAGTAGACACATGCATCGGCAAAAAGGGAGATACGAGAGCTGCCACTTTTCGCATCAGACGAAGCATTCGGATCAGCTTTGCTCTTGACATATTGGGCCACGCGGTAAACTAGGAATGGCCGCGTCAGGAGAATGATGGACCAATAGTAAGACCCAAAGACATGTGCTGCAGCGAGGCTGTCTTCCATGGGTTTGTTATCGAATGGTTCCGTCTGTATTTTGAGTACCGTTGGCAGAGTGCGCACCCAAGCGCGGTGCTGATTTGAGATGGCTTCGGCAACATTGATTGAGATAACTTGTTTCATGTAGACGTCGGTGAGGATGCGTTCGAAAATCTTACATAGCGAGGTAACGGCGGCTGAAAGCTGTTGATCCGGGGTCAAATTTCTTTGCTGGTCCCCGGATGCGGAAGCATCGTCGCGAATGTCATAGTCGTAGTCTGATGTTGCTGGAGGGCGGCCTAGAGAGGCGCTGAGGAATAAGTCCATCATCCGGAGACTCTTCCATACTCGCTCTCTCGCCCGTCGTTCTCGGCCGCAGAATAGAGCATTCGCATCCTTCCGATGTATACCGACTGCGTAAGCAGCTCGCAGAGCAATTCCTAGGTTCATAAAAGCACCGTTTCGCCTGCATGCACCGAGCATGTACATCGACACTAGGATGTAGGACTGGATGGTGTGGATACTTGGGGTTTCCTGGAACGCGGCAAACGCCAATTGACGACCACTGCTGAAATACTGTTCCGCCTGTGTCTGGTTGATGTCGGAGACCTGAGCACCAATGGCAAGAACTAGGTAAAAGATAGAGCTGACGGTGTCTTCGTCACCCGTTGGATTCCCGACCCAATTGGCCAATCTCGGGTGAAATTCTTCCAAATCAAAGAGATCCAGCAAAGGACTCGTTGCCAAGACGTACTGCCGGGCCAGCCGCTGCGCTTCGTCATTGCTGGGCGGCGGGACAAGGGGTCCAGGCTGGGAATTGGGGTTACTTTGAAACGCCTCGAGCATGGAGTGTCGCGAATTATCTTCGGTGAATTCGCATCGACCGATAGCGGAAGACACGACACGACGAACACTCTGCAAGAACGAGAGACTCGCAGAATCCCCAATATACATGAATTTCCCTTGTCCATCTCGGAGAAGCCGAGCCACTTTTGGGACTGGCGCAGCTCCTTCCTTTTCGTCTCTGACCTGTTGTTCCAAGTGCATTCCACGGTCCTCGAGGGAGTTTAACAAGTGGTCCATGGCCGTCTCCCGCTGTGGAGAATGCATTATTCGTTCACTGAGCAGCATCGTCGATTCTTTGGGATCGGGCTTGAGCAGGCGGGCGGGGCGGTCCGAGAAATGACATTCGGACTCCTTGTGTCTCTGGACGCATATCGTGCATGGCTGCTCTCCGTTGCATTTTTGCTTCCGCCTCTTACAGCTATCGCAGGCTCGGCGACATCGGAGCCGCGCCCCAGGCGCCGTGCTTGCACGAGGCATCGCGCACCGGCGCGGCTCTTCCGGTCAGTGTATCACCCGGCAATCTCGTGCGCAGCGGGGTTCATCAAGGTGCGGATATTATTCTCGGGGATCTGTTTGCATGAAAGAGGAGGTTCCGGAAGGTTTATTGCATGGTCGTACAATGATTGAACGGAAGGACGCGCAAACTGCTTTGCTTTCCCCGGACTCTACGGACTGACTAAGCGTGTTCCCGCCCACCATGACGCAGGTCTACGCACGGAAGCATAACGATGAATTTCTCCAATTTGGGAACAGTGCGATTTCCAACAGGAAAACATCTCAAATTTACTCCGGCCGGAAGGAAACAATCTTGCCCCAAGTATCCGCAGTTCCCCAGATGCCGGTCCGCAGACATGTGAGCTGTACAATCTGGCTGTGATCCACAAACAGGTTGACATCGATGCCAAACTCTCTAATGTACCAATTGAACACCTTGGGGTCAGCAGCCTCAAACATAACCTTCTCCGAAGGGAGCTCTTTCATGATCTTGGACACGACGTCGGTCCGCCACGAATTGACGTTCTCAGTGATGCCCTCGGACTC
Source organism: Penicillium sp. S103-07 (assembly GCA_037042055.1). Taxonomy (NCBI): domain Eukaryota; kingdom Fungi; phylum Ascomycota; class Eurotiomycetes; order Eurotiales; family Aspergillaceae; genus Penicillium; species Penicillium sp. S103-07. The sequence goes on from JAXQJQ010000055.1 coordinate 72,883, forward strand.
GATCATCAGGCGCTCGACGCCGGCGTCGAGGAACTTGTGGCCCAGGTTGACCAGCTTGCCTGGGTCTGAAGTTCCAATTGATTCCAGACCAGAGGCAGGGGTATCTCCGCCTGCCCCAAACTGGATGCCTAGTTCAGGCTTGGCTTTAAGCTTGTACGAATGCACTTTGTCGACGAGTCGGAGCCAGTCATCTTCCGGGAATGACAGGAAGCCGGAGGACAATTCGATGACATCGAAACTTAAGAGCCATGTCAGCAAGAAGTGCTTTTATTGTGTTGGTTATACATACCCTAGATCCTTGCACTTCGCGAGGTAGCGATCGAAAGTGGCGTCGGGGTCAGGGTGTGTGAGAAGATGCTCAGCCCATCCGCCCTGGAAGTATAGTCAGAATGGGAACCTACACTCGCTGCTTTGTCACTTACCGTGGAGACGTATACACCGTACTCATGAGCAAGATCGGTTAACTCACGCAGCGGCTTCTCTTCAAATAAGGAAAATGAACCTAGAGATTGTCTTAGTTCTGCGGATCTGCTTTAGCATCTGATTGATATGGCTAACCACCGGCAAACTTCAATCCGTCAACATGGTTACCCATTCTATAGCACCAAGTTAGTTCGTTATTTGCTAAATTTCGAGATGGAGGGAGGGCATCATACGTCTCGAGCACATCTGCCAAGTAGCGTTTCCCCATAACCTAGGCCGGTGTAAGCTTGATTCAGCAACGTGAATGATTCAGTAGACATTCGTACCGAATAATACGGGCCTCTGATCTCGGTCACTCCTTTCTTCCTGGGCTTAACTGGCCTGGGGTTGGATCTTGCGAAACCAAAGCCATTTTCCTTATCTTGTAAGAGGGTCACTCCTTGAGCCGACTGGACCGGCGGCGACGTCGACAAGCCCCTCGCCGGTGAGGACGCAGCGGCTTTGGCCATCTGGAGCGAGGCGCGGCTTGCCATCTGCTTGGGGACAGCTGCAGCGAAAGGCGTAAGACCGAGCATCATTGTCAATATGGTAGAGTATGGTGAGTCGATCAAGTCAATGTATTCATAGAAGTAGTTGTTAAGTTCTCAAAGCAAAATTCATCAACTGTCATTAAAATAGAGATAAATGGGGGCATTGGAAGCTCTCAGATCCTGTTTGCACGTTGCACATCCCGTGGTCGGAACCCAATCGATTAGGTGGTGTGAGGTGAGGGTTGACGTCAAACATACTTCACTCTGCGGTGAAATATACACCTCTATAGATAGGTTAAAGTCTGTCGGGTGGGGCCTTTCCTATCTAGGCTGCCGCCGCTTTTATGGGGGCGCGCAGGCTCAGGATCACTGAGTAGACGTCAGCACGGGTTCAGGCTCAGTGATCACGCTTAGTCCCGTCATGTGACCGATGACTAACGCTCAGTGGTGCTCAGTGAGTGCTTATCAGTATTGTTTCTATTCTTCTTCTTGCTCACCAGGACTTAGTCACTTTGACATCTTCCTTCTTACCCAGTTGACAAGTCCCCGTGTATACAGCCCTTTATACCCATGCTACGCCTTTTCATCAGAACGTGCTCTTCTCTCGTAACCATGCGCACTCCTCTGTAGCAAATTAATCCGCTATAATACAGGCCGAGCAACCGACGGAAGACCAATTGGCGGGTAAAGAAGCACAGTCTGATAGAAGATCTCAAAGTCAGAAGCTTGTTAATACAGAAAAGCGAGATATAGGTATGAAGCTATCGTGAGAATCCACGCGCCCGTGGCACCGTATAGCTTTGCAGGGGCCGTGCTTCCATAACCGGTATTCAAAGAATTATTCCCAAATCCAACAGTTCTGATCCATTGTGGTGTGGCGCTGTTGTTGACCAATATATCCGAATGGTAGGTATCAATAACACCACTAAATGACAACCTGATCTTGCCATTAACAGTAGTCGGCCCTAGTGTTGGCCTCCCTCCAGTATTATTCGCCCACAGGTAAGAAGTTCCGACAAAGTATCCATCCACGGTGATGTTTGCTGTTCTGCCGTCGAAATTTAGATTGACGGATGGATACGTCCAATCGCCCTCAGGAATACCCATCGGGTGTATCCTGGTAGGGTAGATCCGGTACTCATTACTTTCGAGGCTACTGCACGAGTCCATGTTTGCATTGAATGCAACTATTTCTCGATCCAGAAAAAGGCCCCCATTATCGGCGGTGAGATTGTATGGAGCCTTGGAAGTTGGCGAGAGCGTAAAATTGAAAATGTCAGCAACAGAAGTGCTATTCCAGACCATTCCTTCTGTAATCACGGTCTCATTCGAGAATGGGTATACGATTCTAATAACCAAAGTTAGTGAACGTCTAATCCTTTTGGAGAGAAGGTACTAAAGCACTTGCGGTGATGATTCCAATGTACTGGCCAGAGATGGGTTAGACGTATACATCAGGTCTCCGATGCCTGTTGTTCCTGCCGGAAAAGATCCGCCAAGTGTAGAAAAGTTGAAGCCAGGATCCCAAAAGGTGAGATATATATTCACAGGATTGTTCCCAACATTGTACGGTCCGCGCTCGGTGATAGCAAGAACCGATGAAAAAGACGTTGTGAATGTCTTGCCACTCAGGCTCGGACATAGCGAGTCATTGAGACTTTTCCATTCGACCACCGGAGTTAGTTCAATTTGCGCAGTCGCATTAAAGTACCTAGAACGATCAGTCTTTTTAGTAATGAGAGATACATACGTTGAACGTACGATCCAACCCATGCGTAGAGAGGACCAAGCCCCGTAACATTAAGCGGACGAAATGGAAACGAAGGATTCCAAATTGGTGGTACCTTTGCCGAAACGACAGTAGGGGTTAAAGTCAAAAGCCAGAGGACTGGAGCCCACCGCATATTTAGGATGGCAAGAGATTGAAGATCAGAGACAAAACGCTAAGCTTTGGACAGGCTTTTTTGGTCTGGGAATTGACTACATAAGAAAGTCAAGTGGGACGGGCACAAGCCAATATAAGACAGACAGCATCTACAGTACATCAACATCGGATCAGCTGAACATGCGCAAAGCTGGTGCGCTAGCGGAGGTTAGTTCTACGAAAATAGGGGAGAGACCAGTGACAAGCCTTTTAGCCTCGATACTTTCGGCTAATAGTGCACTGATTAAATGGACGAAGCGAAAAGAGGCGGAGTACTAATACATAGCGTGGAGTGGGTAACGGATGCTGTAAACAGTCGTCACTCGTACACACACTGGTACAAAAGACAATTAAATTGCCGCACAGAGTGCTGTTCGCGCCCAAGCCATATATACTGAATGTAACCCTGTAGCCACTACGATCCCTGGCGGCTACGCTAAAACCTGTGGTGAATTGAAGGAAAAAGGGGCAGTTTTAGACGGCGTCAAGACATGGAGCGATACAGTAACTTACCGTCTGACAGGGGCTATACTGTACTGCATATACATAAGTTTGCTCAGTTTGAAACTGAAATTCAACGAATTATTCCAAATTGGGATTAGCCCCGTCCAAATGGCGGCATCACCTGCGTCCTCCTCAGGGTCGTGCTCAATCCTACTCAGTGATCAAAAAGCGGCAAGGGATCAGTACTAAAACGGAAAGGGAAAGCCAAGAGTTGCCAGACTTTATCCTTGTATATGCTGATCTACCCTAGGATGTAGTCCGGGTTGCGCAGGATGACATCAGATAACATGAATAACCCAGCCGAACCATCGAGAAGGCCAGAACGTTGATTGGGGACCTTTATAATCACTGTGCGAAATATTTGTCAAGGTGGGCGGACAGGGACCAAAACAGGACGGCGCGGAGAATAGTTCCGACTCGAGATATGAGCCTCTGAGAGTGACCCACAAGAGAATTTGACCAAGGTATAAACTCCTTTAGAGGGCCACGAGAAATGGTACAAACCACGAGTCCCATCGGGACGTGAAGAACCGTGTCAGGAACTCCGGATGTTGTACACATCCGATCGGAGCCGTCGGTCTTGGAATAGCCTGTTCCGCTGAGTAACGACCTCTTTTGAAATTTGACTAATCCATAAAGTTTAATAATGAATACTCTTTATGTCTGACTTGTGCCCACTGCCAAGCCTTGGCTCCGGACCGCGCTAGACCTCCAGTGGCATCGGTCTACGGTGTGGTGTGCTGACTAGAAAGAGTTGAATCGTGATGGTCTACGACGTGATATTCCCATAGATAGCTTTAGTAACGGGTCCTTATCCGGTGCCCTAGTTCATAATTTTGCATAAATAGGGTCCAAATATGCCAGGCTCGCTTTGTCCGCTGCATACGACTACGAAGTATGAAAATGAATGGTGGGTATGCGACGCCTAGACTCTCGGCGCCAACCCTTGATTCTCCAGTCCCATCTACTGGGTCTTGTCCCAACTCAAAAAGTTACCGTTGGGCATCCGATATCTCCGAAATCCGTTCCTGCCCTGTAGGGCGGGCCCGCAACTGCTCTCGCATGTTCGATTACAATGGGGCTTTCCCAAGATTTCAGTTTCGACTGGCCATGATGCCGTACTTAGTCCTCTCACATCACCATTTTTATGGTGTGTATATTATCCCCGACCGCCCCTGTCTCCCGTTTGCCCTATGACTGCTGGCCCACCGTTATCATGGGTGCCGGTGTGATTTTAGAGCCGTTGGTCGTCATTGTCCTCCTTTTCGGAGGCACATGGATCAACCGGATTACTCCATCCGCTGTACCTCACAGCCATACTCGTCAAAGGTCCTCCGATTATGTGCGAGGGGCCTCTCCCGATTCTTTGGAGTCTGGCTATTCCAGTCCGACACCCAAAGATGGCCTTCTGAGCCCTCGGTGCCGTTCACCTGAAGTTCTCGAAGGAAGTTGGCACAAGCGGCACGTTGGAATCTTCGGTTTGTCCTTTTGCGTGACGACTCCAGCCACCGAGGTTTTCCAGGGTCGTCTTCTCAGTCGTCTGCTTCGAAAGCTGCCCTTTTTGGTGGAATGCTGGTACTGGGCTCTTGTGTATTGGGTAAGTCTATTTGATTCATTCTCATTCTCTTCGGCATCGTCTCGGCTGTTTCAAAGGTCACTTGTCACTCATCGACTTTTCCATACAGACATATCAACTTGGACGTGCATCTACCGCCCTGACCCTCAAGGAAGACACCGTGGATTTTGCCCGACGACATGCTCTCCGATTGATTCGGGCAGAGGAGAGCCTGGGCATCTTCTGGGAGCTCCGGATCCAGCGTTTCTTCCTCCGGTATCCTCTGGCTATGACTTGGATCAATTGGATATACTCGTTCATCCATATTCCCGGCACAATCGCGTTCCTCGTTTGGCTATATTATTATACCATCACTCGGAACCGCATCGATGAGTCCCAGCCAGGGAAGCCTCGGGGTTCAGTGAACGGGTCACCTGCAGGGCCGTTGTTATATCAAGCACGGAGACGGACACTCGCCGTGTGCAATCTCCTGGCGTTTGTCGTATTTACCCTCTGGCCGTGTATGCCACCTCGACTGCTCAGTGACCCGACCGTGGAAGGCCCGGAGGGAGAGCTGGCCCGCAGCTACGGGTTTATTGACACCGTTCATGGAGCCAACGGAGCGGGAAGTGTGTGGACTGAAAACCGCTTTTGCAATCAGTACGGTAAGTACACACCATCTCATGCTCCAGAGAAAACTCCGTGTCTGACTCTGACCAGCCGCGATGCCGTCCTTGCATTTCGGATACTCGCTTATGATCGGCTTCACCATTATGACCATCCCCCTCCCGCTCCATCATCGCCGCACCGTCCGGATTCGGTTGGGTCGCACTATTGGGCTGCGACTACCCCCCTGGCGCCGGATTCTTTGTTTCGTGCTGGGTTTTCTTTATCCGTTCACGATTCTGGTGGCCATCGTGGCCACTGCCAACCATTTTATACTCGATGCGATTGCGGGGGCCTCGGTCTGCGCCCTGGGCTGGCGGTTCAATGATGTGCTCCTGAACCTGCTGCCAATGGAGGACTGCTTCCTCTGGATTGTACGGATCCACAAACCGGAGCCATCATCGGCCAGAATTGTCAACACGTCTGATGGCTGGGAGTCAGAAGGGGTGGAGCCTGGCTAGGCCGTTTTGGCGCCCTGACGGCGCGCCATGCTTGTGAAATGGAGCAGCGTGCACCCTTGTTGTGGCTGGAATGGAACGCAGTGAAGGCCCTGAAGCCACCGGGATGTTACCGGAGCTCGTTCATATTGTTGTGAATATTGCCTGGGTGCTATCTTTACCTCGTAACCCTAACCCCCCGTGTCGTGTCTCTGATGCGTATCCTTGCAGACCCGTACATGCCTCTGTAGATAATGTGTTATCCTTAATCCAGATAATTTTTCATCCTTGAATTTTAATTTACGGGAAATGGGTATTGGATTCCACGAACCAAGTGAAGTCAAAAGGGCCGAAGAGAAACAGGCGCTCAGGGTTGTGCTTACCTAGGATGCGAGTATTGATCCAATTGCTATTCTGCCGAAGGTAAGGAAGTACTTTACCTTGAGGTAACCCCGAGAAAGAACGGACTACCGATCGAACGAGGCATAGCACAAATGACTGCACGTCTAAACCTAAACGGGAGGCACATGTGACTCCTAACTTATTTCACTCTGACCGAATGACTTCTTTCTCTTCTTCTCCCCACGATCCTGTTTCTTGCGCTCAGAGTATACTGTTCTTTTTTGGTCAGCGATGAATGTGCTTTAGTGACTGAATTTACCACCGTTCCGCGAGGCACGAGGCGGAAAATCACGATCACAACGCATACCCTCGGGTGCTTTCCGAGTCTATATTCTTCTTCGTCTTATTTGTCATAAGCCTGATGTACGCCCCTCTTTTATCTTTGAAACAGCCTCTACAGTGCCTTTCCTATTCCTATAATTTGCTTCTTAGATTTTGTTGTGAGATGATCGTCCTAGCAGTACGGGAAATAAGAGGGGAATAAGAAATACATCTCCATAAGTGTGCATGTTACAGTTCGTCGCTGGCCACGGGTGAATACTGTGATACCTTTTGCCCAACGCGACCCGCCTTTCTCCAGTGTGTATTATGTCTGCTTGCCAACCCTTGAAGGGAAGCTCGGGGAGAAGGTCCATGTAGGCAAAGCCGGTGCAGCAGCCCTGTTCAACCCCATCAACGCAGTCCGACAGAAAGCCAATAGTAAATTTCCGACCTTCTAAATCTCAATTTTGATTTTTTTTTCCCTTGCGCGCTCGGCGATAAACCTCACATTAGTAGTCCTGGCCTATGTTGTTCTGGCTTAACTATTACTACTTTCTTGCCTTGAAGGATTACTACCTTAATACTAAGGCGTCTACTTTCGTATCTTAGATTCTTACTTCTAGACTAATGGCATATAGGAATTAGATAAACTTTGAATATCTAATAATGCTCCCACTAAGTAAATTGAAGCTGATTAGGCCGTCAAAAAGCAATTCACAGCTCAATGATGCTTCTGACCAGTCTGTGAGTCTGATCCGGACTGAAATCTACTTGTGAGCCTGACTCTGGGCGGCATCATGGAAGCGGCGACACTGGAATAGGAAATCCCAATCGGGCAGAGGAAATATGATACGTATAGTCACCTAGGTATATGCCTCCTTCGAGGGAAGTTAGGAAAAGGCTCACATCTGCATCCAGAAGTCTCCATCTTCCATTTGGCCGTGACCTGCCTTGACAAGAGATCACAAAGTTATCGTATGGATCAATCCCCAACTTGGGTCCGATCAGTAGCCTGACAGACTCTTATAGGAGGTCAAACAGCCCAGTAATCGAAAAAAGAACCCTCCAGACTGAGAATCCCACTCCAGTCATCATCATCTCGCGTGATGCTCCTCCCTCGAGGGTACCACAACTTGATCGGTCCTGGAATCCACGATTGAAGTCATAGAGTGGTGGTCCAAGGTGGTGCAGAAGGTTGTGGCGTCATTGCGGTTTTTGCCGTTCTCAGACCCCAACGCGTCCTTACCGCGCTCCGAGCTGCGCGACTCTGCCTTCTCCACATCCTCCACCTCCCCTACAACCTTTCCACCTTCCCACCTTCCCACCTTCCCACAATTCCCTTTACGTGAACCCTCATTCCCTCTTGAAACCTGCCATTATGGCTGACGACAACCCCGTCACTGCGCCTCCCGAGGCTGAGAAACCTGAGAACACCTCGGCCGATAAGCCGGACGAGGTGCCCGAGACTGTCGCTAGCTCTGATCAGAAGACTACTGGTAAGAAAGACTCAATCTGCATACCCCAATCGGCCGTAGAGCTTCGGTTTGAAGCAGCCCCTCGTTCAGGATGATGGTGCCTCTGTGCGACCAACGTGCGCTGACCCGTTCGCTCATCTGCAGAACCCGCGAACGCAACCAATGACAAGAAGGAGCCCGAAGCTGAGAACAAGGAAGCAGCTGTATCTGGCGACGCGACGGAGTCCAAGGATGAAGGCGAGAGCGCCGCTGCTCCTGCCGATGCCGAGGCTGCTGCCCCGGAGACGAACGGAGCTGCACCCGCCAAGAAGTCCGCAAAGGACCGTCGTCGCTCCAGCGGTGTCGGCGAGAAGTCTAAGCAGCTGAGCCGCAAGAAGTCACAGATCCGCACCACCCAACTGAATGCGAAGCCAGGCGAGTACTACTTGGCGCGCCTCCGCAGCTATGCGCCTTGGCCCTCCATCATCTGCGACGAGGAGATCTTGCCCAATACGCTGCTCGATAACCGCCCTGTAACCGCGATGCAAAAGGATGGAACTTATCGCGCCGATTACGCCGACGATGGCAAGAGAGCACACGAGCGGACTTTCCCAGTGATGTTCTTCGGGACCAACGAATTGTAAGCGGACTCTCCTGGATTCTCCTCGGAAGCGGCTTGCCCATTGTCGATTGATACTGACTCGCTTTGACAGTGCCTGGGTTCCCAACACCCAATTGACTCCCCTTGACCCTGCTGACTGCAAGGATGTCCCCGAGAAGAACAAGGCCAAGGGGTTAATCGCCGCGTACAAGGTTGCCGCAGAAGGCCACGATCTGCAATACTTCAAGAGCCTGTTGGCAGACCACCAGGCTGCTTTGCAGCAGGAGATCGATGAAGCTGAAGCTGAAGAGAATGCAAAGGCTGCGGCCAAGGCTGAGAAGGCGAAGAAGACTAAGCGCAAGAGCAAGGGTGCCGACACCGATGTGGATATGGAAGATGCGGACGAGAAGAAACCCAAGGGCTCGAAGAAGCGGAAGAACGAGGCTGAGGCTGAGGCAGAAAAGGTACGTGTCATGGAATTGGATCGGTGACGGGCACACAGTGACTAACTCACTTGCATCTATAGCCCGCCAAAACTCCCAAGACCTCGACCAAGCTGAAGTTGAGCACCCCGAAGGCCCCCGCCGAGGAGAACAGCAAGAAGACCCCTGCCAGCAAGACCAAGAAGGCTCCGGCCAAGAAGGGCAAGGCCGCTGCCAAGGACGAGGAGGATGTTGCTGAGGCCAAGGAGCCGGAGAAGCCGATTGACCCGGAGGAGCTGAAGAAGAAGAAAGAGAAAGAGGGTAGGCTTAACAGACTTCCTTACGACTACTTTACCGTGAGCACGCAGGGCTAATTTCTCAGCAGTTCTCTTCCTTCGTCACAAGCTCCAGAAAGGATTCATCTCCCGTGATCAACCGCCCAAAGAGGACGAGATGGCCACGATGGGCACTTATTTCGACAAGCTGGAGAAGCACGCCGATCTAGAAGTCTCGATTATTCGCTCGACCAAGATCAACAAGGTGCTAAAGATGATTGTGAAGCTCAACTCGATTCCTCGTGATGAGGAATTCAACTTCCGCCACCGTGCCATGAACATTCTGTCTAGCTGGAAGGCTGTTCTGGACTCCGATACCCCCGTGGGAGACAAGGATTTCAAGCCCACTGCCAACGGAAGCTCCAAGGAGGACGAGGGCGCGGATACTCCCAAGCTGGAGACGGAGGAGGAGAAAGAGCCGGAGAACAAGGCAGGCAATGACGATACCCCCATGCCCGACGCCGACGCAGACAAGTCAAAAGAGGCCGAGAAATCCGAGGCTATCCAGGGTGACAAGCCCGTCGTGGAGAAGCCAGCCGATGAGAAGCCTGTGGAGGCTAGCGCATAAGCGCCGTCCGGCATCTGCTGTTTCTATTTTACTGTTTTCTCTCTTATGAACTGGTTTGGGTGCTCTGCTTTGTGACCTTTTCCGTCTCTTTTTCCACCTGATCTGATGTTCCGTGATAATCCACTCGTCTTTCACCTTGTATTCGCAATTGGGGCTGGATCTATCTATCAAAGTGTTTGATTCAAGTCAATGAAAAATGCGCTTAGTGTTAATTTGTTTTCTACTTTTCCTTTCCGGGTTCTGCACATGGAAGTCGTTCCACGGTACATGGGTTGCATCTCGTTTTCTCGGGAGAGCTACTCGAGAAAAGTCGCGTTGCCTTGTTACGTTTCGAGTATGGAATTGAAGAAATTGAACATGTTCCACTCCAACGTTAGGTGAGAGTAAATCGGACGCCGCTTTTGGCGTCCTTTGTACCAGGATTTGAGTCATATTGAATCTGTGCTCCAGGAATCGATCGCTATCCGAGGCGGTAGTACTATCGATGAAATTCTTTCGTGGTGAGTCGTAGAGTATAGAGTGGAATAGGACTACAAGAGAGGTTGACGGAGAAGGTAAAATGTAAGCTCAATTGCAGCGATGCAAAATCTCTATCATCCCTGAAATCCATTTCGCAATGGTGGGATGTGTAGTGTAACAAATTAACAAGGTATCAGGCCCAAGATCGAAATCTCAGATGGTGAATATGTATACCAGCCAACCCCCAATCATCTAAATATCAAACAACCGGCGCCCCCATAATGCAAAAAAGAGATGGAAATAGATGAGTCAAGATCCCAAATTTCCAATGACGAATGGCTTCCGTTCAGAGAAGGAAGTTTACTCAGAGCCGGTGCCAGCTGCCCGACTTTCGTCTACCGCGACGAGTACTAGGGCGCAGATGTCATCAACCTTGCCCCCGCGGTAATAGTCGCCTGGGTAGTAGCGCTGGGCTTCTTTGGCGAAGGGTCCGTCGCGGCGGAAATCGACACTGGCGAGCTTGGCTTCACCAGCAATAGAGGCTGCGAGGAGGGACTGGAGTGTCAAGGTAGATTCTAAGCGTTTTGACAGTTCGTTTGCGCCGTCCTTCGAAGTAGAATCGGATGACGAAGGAGGATGGAAAGTCTCAGCAAGTCCACCGGGCACAGTCAGTGCAGCCAGGCTGTCCGAGACACTGACGGCAATATTAGGAGCGGCTGTCCATGCTCCCGTCAGGATCATCCGGCTGGTTACTAGCTTGAGGATGTCCTGGTTGTTGAGGTTGTCGAAGACGCCATCAGTAGCTAGCATGAGCACATCGCCGTGCTGCATTTGAACGTTGGTGACGACAGCGTCGCGGGGGAAATCCTCGAGAAAAGCTCCACCAAAGACGGAGGCCTGAGTACGCATGCGAGGAGGAATAATGCTGAGCTGGTAGGGGGTGTTAAAGCCGTGGGTTTGCGGAATCGAGTAGTGGTGAACGGCCGCGCGGCGGAGCAGGACCGAGCCCGAGTCGCCCAGGTTAGCCAGCTCGACGCGACCATCCGGCAGGGCTACACCAACAGACGCAGTACTGCCTCCGGCCTTGACAGTCGGATCGGCAACGATCTGATCATAGCCGGTCTGCAATAGCTGCTTGGGTCGTAACTTGTCGGCGGGTTCGTCCCAAGCCAGCGCCGTCTCTGCCATGTACCCGCATAGACCGTGTGAGAAGTCTGCCGGATCAACGCGAGACTCAGTCCATCCGCCGACGCCGTCCGCTACCGCGAAAGCGACTGCATCTTCCGAACCGACATGCTCTCCGGAGCCAACCCGGCTCACGAAGAAAGCATCCTCGCCGCTGTCAGGCCGGCCACGCCGGCGAGTACTCGGGTTCCTATCCTTGGTAACACCTATCACATTGGAGGTGCTGGGGTCGAAATTATATGCATTTTTGAGGGGGTGGAAGCGGCGACCTTTGCCGGAGGACGAGACGGCAACCCGATAGGAGATCCGCGGGGACGAGGAGGTTGAAAAGCGTTCGGGGGTCGAGTGAAAGGACCTCCTGGCGTCAGGACTCGAAGCATAACGAGAAGTCGCGAGAAATGAAGGTCGGACTCGAGTGAAACGGAAGACGGGATGGGCGGCAGCCAGGGTTTGTAGGCTGCAGGTGGAACTGCAGGCTCTACAGGAAACACTTGGCGGGAGCATCGGGAGTATGGCGACTCTCCCAAAAGCTGCACGTTTATAAGAGCATCGGAATAGTCAAAGGAGAGAAGAATAGATTAAGACACATGTAAGGTTCATGAAAGGATTGCAAATCAAAGGATAGCGGCGGATAAGAACTGAACCCGCTGTGATCTTATCGCGATTGACCGCCTGGCGTCATACTTGGTTTTGGTGGAGTGCAAGTGATAGGATGGAGGTGCCTGGGTTTTTGGATTGGCTGATATAAGATATTTCAAGCCAGATTCAGCACATAGCTTTCAGATATGAAGATCTATGATCTACGCAGTTGCGATGGTTGTAATAGTCTTGCAGTAAAATATTTGCTGGGTTATCATTTCTGCCACCCGCGCAACTTCACCACCTCAAAACCGCGCGCGTCAACTTCGAACGACCCCCTTCTGGCCTTTGGTGCCTTGTTTCGGTCTCCAATTGGCAGCTCCCGGAATAGAGAAGCACTTGCTCCCAAGCTTCCAAGATGATGCACCCCGCGCGACAGGCCTATGTCGAGGAGGCCGAGGACACCGACATGGGAATCAGCCTCGCCGACCTCCCCGTCGACCAGGACTACGAGATGCCTGGTACTGCAGCAGGCATCCCCACCGAGCGTGTATCTGCCCTGCAGGCTCAATTTGACCGAAAACGACGCGCTGCAGCAACTGTCGTACCGACAGATGATACCCGAGTGCGCATGCGGTTACGAGAGCTTGGAGAGCCCATTACACTATTCGGCGAAGGCCCGGGAGACCGACGAGACCGTCTGCGCGAGATTCTGACCGACTTGGCCGAAAGACAGGGAGAGGGAGATGTGGAAATGGAAGAGCCAGAGGAGGAAGAGGCGGGGGAGCAACAGGAGGAATTTTACACAGAGGGTACGGACGAGCTGTTGGAGGCCCGAAAGGCAATCGCACGCTTTTCTTTACCGCGCGCGAAGGCTCGTGTGGCCCGGCTCAAGGAGGAGTCGACAATTCCACTTCGCACTCACGTCAAGCACCGCAAAGCCATCAAAGAGAAGCTCCAGAACTTTGATTTATACGGGTCACAGATTGCTGGAGATCGTCCTGTTAGTATCTGCCGTTTCGCTCCAGATGGACAGACAATCGCAGCAGGAAATTGGTCCGGCGGTGTCAAACTACTCTCAGTACCGAATCTGGAGGAAAAGGCCAACCTGAAGGGGCACACGGATCGAATCGGTGGATTATCGTGGCTCCCGGGAGCTACGCTTCCCTCGTCTAATGTTTCACCGTCGACCGTGAACCTGATGTCTGGAGGAGGCGAAGGAAACATCCACCTCTGGGCTCTCGATCAAGAGAAGCCACTCGCGACACTATCCGGTCATTCAGGGCGTGTGTGTCGTACAGAATTCCACCCTTCTGGGCGATATGCGGCATCTGCATCATTTGATACCACTTGGCGGCTGTGGGATGTCGAAACAACGGCCGAGCTTCAGTTGCAAGAGGGCCATTCGCGAGAGGTCTACGCAGTGTCGTTCAACAATGACGGCTCACTCCTTGCCAGTGGCGGATTGGACAGTATCGGACGCATCTGGGATCTTCGGACAGGGCGTACGGTGATGATTCTCGAGGGTCACATCCGAGAGATCTACGGCATGGACTGGGGTGCGGATGGGTACCGTGTGCTTTCAGGCTCCGGCGATGGATGGGTCAAATGCTGGGACCTGCGACAAGTGCGGAATACGGGTGGCATCGGTGCACACAAGAGCGTCGTGTCTGATCTCCGATGGTATAAGGGAGAGGAGGCGGCTTCCTATTTGCCTTCTACAGAAGGCTCGAATGGCCAGATGGATATCGACGGTGCTACACCGGCACCGGCTGAGCCCTCGGGATCATCAGTCGAGCCCAAAAAATCAGGCACATTCTTTGTGTCCAGTGGCTTTGACAAGAACGTGAATATCTTCAGCGCAGATGACTGGTCATTGGTCAAGACGTTGAGTGGACACGCCGGCAACGTGCTGAGCACGGATGTGAGCAATGATGCGAAATGGATTGCAAGCTGTGGCCATGACCGAACAGTGAAGCTCTGGGGCATTGAATAATTGGTAGTCGGCTTCATCTCACCAACCCTTTCCGATGGTCCACGGTTCAAACCGTTCTCGAACCCAGAGGCTATGGTGCCATGTACTCTCACCCGACTATGGGAGAAAAGGCTACAACATATACCTGTCAAAATAATCCACACAAGTATCTCAAACACCGGCCTTTAGTGACGTTAATAGCTATAAGACCTCTTGTATAAAGTCACGTGAATATTTTTGCGGGGATGACGTAAGAGGATATGGTTTTCGCAGAATCCCCGATGCTTCAGACACAACTTAACACTAACAATGGCGTTTCGTTCACCGAGCCTGGCCCGGCATTTATGCCGCCAGACAACCTCTCGTTCAATCATCATACCTACACGATCTATCTCTACAAGCGCAAGCCCGCGTTCTTTTTTCCCGTGTCACATAAATTCGGACCCCTACAAGTGCTGCCGATTTCGCAGTCAAAATTCGGCCCAGATACTCGCCTCGGCATCTCGGGGTGTCTTCGCGGCCTCACCGGCTTTGAGCCGGCGCTATAATTCTACAAAGGCTTCTGCAGAACCAACAGGACAGTCCGCAATTGTCGGAGCGCCTGATATCACCAACTATTACACCATCTTCCCTCAAACCATTCCCGCGGGTCCTCCTCCCGCTTCGCCCTTCTCTATCTCTATCGCGGATCTCCGCCGCGAGTTCCTGCAATTGCAGAACAGGACTCACCCCGACAAATATCCCGCCGGTGAGGCAAAGCAACACGCCGAAGCGCTATCGGCGCGCATCAACGAGGCATACCGAACACTCGCCGATCCACTCCAGCGGGCACAGTACCTCCTTCGAGAATGGCACGGCATTGATGTGACGGCCGAAGACGCTGCAACGAAACATGCCCTCGATCCGGAAACACTTATGGAAGTGATGGAGGTGCAGGAGACCATCGAGGAGGTGGGCGCGACGCCCGAGGGAGAAGCCCAGATCAACGCTCTCAAGGTTGAAAATGATGCACGTATTGGCGTGTGTATCGGGGCACTGGCGGGATTCTTTGACAAAGGCGACATCGAGGCGGCGCGGAAGGAGTGCATTAGGCTGCGCTTCTGGTATAGCGTTGGCGAAGGATTGCGCGAGTGGGAACCCGGCAACACGGAGATTCGGCTGGTGCACGGCAGCTGATTATATCGAACAATCTCCCCTGTATTATGAATCGTTGGCATTCGGCATTTTTGGACATATGTTTCCATAGATTTGAGATATCATCTTATCGAGATCCACTCTGATGCTTGATACACGAATTAGTGTATCAGTGTTGACAGTACCCATTTGGACAGTAAGTCTCTTAAGAGTAGAAGGACACCGCTATAATGCATGCCGCCATTATAAAAGCCGTGACAAGCAGCAGGTCGATAATCTCCAAAGCACTCTTTATTCAGACTTGATGCATGATCAAATCAGCTCGCATGCGTAAATGGAGCACGGCACCTGCACCTTATCGGCGCCAGAGAGACGTGCAACTGCAGACCGCCACATTTCTTCCCAAAAAGGCGATTGGACAAACACAGCCGGGGATCAGACAAGTGAGGCCCGCAGTTGGGTTCTCGGCTGCGGATTGGGCACGAACCCGGCATCGCCCTAGCACATTTCCCCATCGAATGGCCCTCGTCCACGGGGCTCCCCCAGAAGAGAATCAAAGCTGCAGCATGCAGGGCGATGGAAATGAAGGGATTCTCTGACCCTCTCGAGCTCGCCTCATCTCGTCCCGGTTGATATCGTCTTTCCATAAATTCAGGGTCCCAGTCGGTCTGGTCAACGTTGGCATCTCTACTTTATTCACCCATCACAGCTGCACACGTAGCAGACTATTGACACCATCTGGGTCTGCTGTGCCCGAGGGTCATACCTGGCATCTTGGTGTCCCGACTTGGCCCAAAGCCATATTTAAGCATAGTATTTTATCGCGAGCTTAGGTTATTATTTCTCTGGGAATCATCATCAGAGCATCAGCTCCCATGGATTCCCGCGATTATAGTAGGTGTGTGCTGACATGCCCCGCCCAAACACGACAGAAGTTGGCTGACACGCGCGAGGGATTGTCCGAGCACAGCATCATTCATTCTCCTTCTTTTACCTTTCTCGTCGGTCCAAAACATACCAAATTGACCATCCAGTCGGCCCTCGCCCAGCATGTCTCCAAACCGCTTCATAACCTAATGAACAATGGGCATACCCGGGAATCGAAGCATCGCATCGCAGTTTTGGAAGATGAGGATGTCGAGACTTTTGTTGCATTTTGTGAATATGCATATACGGGAGACTATAAAGTGCCTCTGCCGCCGGCCCCGCGTGAGGATATCAGGAAAGGTGTAGTCGAAACTGCACTGAGCCCTGGAAACTCCTGGAGGGAAACCTATCGTTCGGATTCAGTCTCATCGGCCGTTCCCCCACCGGCTCCATCGCCGCCAGAGTCCGTTAGAACGGCCCAACCGCCAGCCCCGGTCCCTACCGAGCCTGAACCAGAGCCTACGCCTGTGATTGAGGGGAACGGCGCTGACGAAGCGGCCGAACAGGCAGCGACAGCGGAACGGGAACTTACGGCAGAAGACGATACCACAAATAACGTACCTGCAGAGCCCCTCAACGATGAAGAAACTCATCCACTCGATCCGGATCATAATGCAGATGTGCCTGCTGCAGACGAAACCCTGGTCCAAACAAATGCGGAGTCAGCAGCCGATGCTGGGGATTCGGGAGACTGGGAAGAGACGCCAGTCGAGAGCAAGAAGAACAAGAAGAGCAAGAAGGACAAGAAGAAATATGGAAAAAAGAAGCCTTTGGAACAAGAACCGACTTGGACCGAGGAGGCCGCTGCCAACTTGACACCGCCGTCAACACCTCCACCGAAAAATCCAGCAGAGGTGGTTGATACTCCACCAGACCCAGCGCCAGAGAATCCGCCAGAGGTAGAGTCAGAAGCAGAAGAAGAAGTAGTCGAAGCCGAGCCAACTGCCGAGCTCGAAGAGGATGAAGCCAAATCTGCAGAAGAACAACCTGCAGAAGCGGAGGTAGAGCCCGCTCAGGGAGATTGGGAACAGCCTTCTGCATATCCCACCGAAGACGTTGGACAGACCCACGGAGATTCGTGGGCAGAAGATGAAGCGGAGGAGCAGAATGACGAAGCCCAACCCCCCAAGCCCGTCATCGACATGTCCTTTGCCAAACAGCCCGACTCGTCACCGCGCACACCAGGTCTCAGCCTGTGGGACGACTTCTCCGCTCTGCAATACAACAACGAGCAGACCTCTCTGCCCACGGTCGACGTCTCCAGTTCCAATGACCTTCCATACCTGACCTTCCACGCCAAAGTGTATGTCTTCGCCACACGCTATCTCATCCCTGCTTTGGCACAGCTGTGCCTTCAAAAGTTGCACCGAAGCCTTATGCAACTCTCCATCACAGACACAGAGAACCCGGATCCATCTTCGGGCCAGGATCTGGGCGGCTTGGCTGCGCACCAAGCGCCGATGGTCCTTGATCTGCTGCGTTACGCCTACACCAAAACGACCCGGCTCGAGCCGATCAACCCCACGTCGGCAACGCAGCTTCGGGAGAATGAGCTGCGACGACTGGTGGTGCACTATGCAGCATGCAAAGTCAAGGATCTGGCCCGATATCACTCACCCGGGGACAGTGAAGCGGCAACACCCACGCTGCGGCCCGTGGATTCAAAAGTGGAGCGGGCCAAGGACTCTGCACCGAAGAGTCTCCGGGCCCTGTTAGATATGACGCCGGAGCTGGCCTCTGATCTTGTCTATCGCATGATGTGATTGAGGGAGAGTGTGTGATTGGGTCTTGAAATTGGATGCCGAGAAGTGGTCCTGGTCTTGCACAACTCTGTTTTGCCTTTGATTTCTGCACTGCTACCTTGCAGGCCCGCTGTCTTATTTTCTCCAATTACATCATTTGTTCATTAGTTAGTCTCATTCATGCGCAGACTCAGAGTCTTGGCTGCGGCTTTGCGCTTTTTGTTAATCACAGTCGTTTTCCGATCGGGGAGGAGGGAGAATTCAAATATAGAGATCGACGGGAAATCAATGATGGATGACGTTTCCCTCTCCAAGAAAAAACGGCTTCAGAATGCTTCGTACTACAATAAACCAGGACATGGTCTATATGCAAGACCTCGGGACAGCACAGCGGAGTGGAACAGCAAGTCTAGGCATCTTGGCAGCCAGGCGGTCGCCTAGTTGAAAGGCGCAAAAATAAGAATGAAACCCCGGCGACACATCTGTCCGGAAATCAGGTTGGCTCCTATCTTGGCAGTATCCCATAGTTCCAGGAGAGCGCGTGAATAAGGGGCTGTGTTAAGATAAGGGAGACTAGTAAGCCGACGCCAACGTTGGATATTTTGATAGATCGAGAACGATCAACTTGGCATCCGCCGATCTTCGCCACGTCGACGACAGTACTCATTCAAATCTGCCTTCACCCCCTTTTCCCTTGTCCCCCTTTCTCTTTTCCCTTCTCACTGCCACCGAAAAGCTTGGCAGCGGCCCGCTCTTTCGATGCGGCGTCGATCATCTTCCTTGGCTTTCCCTTTCCGGTTGAGTGATCACCCCTCGGGTAGAATTGAACACGCCCCGGAGCAGCTCACCGAGAGTGACCGGTAGAAATGGGGACAGTCTGAGTAATTACTTCAATATAATTCTACGTGCTAGGTCAATCATGTGCGATATCTCGCTTTTGAACACCTCTTAATTCCATCAAGAATTGACTGCTCTCACCCGTTAGTTTCGGAGTCTTGCTCTCATTCAGGTGGCTAATGAATTGCAATGCAGGCATCACTTGCTGGGCACGCTTCGTACTGGACGATTGGCATGGAATGTCCAAACATCGTGCTGCCTATATAGATGCATATCAAACTGCAAACTTTCCCAAATACTTCTTGGCGTCACCGAACGCTTTTCCGCCTAGGCATCGAAGTTCCGTTATACAGACTCCATTATGCCCAGACAGCGGTGGAGCGTTGCGTTCGCACATCCCCGCTGCGCCACCCATAGACATACGGGTTCTCCCCCTGATGTGAAAGCGCCGAGCCCGACGGGCTGGAGCTATTCTTGTTTTCTTGGCTCGCGGCCACGAAGTGTGATAACTACGACGACGCTGGTAGGCCAAATCTTGACGAGAGCTTCAGGAGGCCCTGCGCCGTGTTGAGAAGGTAAAACGAAGTCTTGGTATCTTTCTTGGCTTGATGGATCCTCAAGGGCTTCGATGATGATCAGAATCCATGATGAATGCTGCCCGATGCGTTTCGTCTTTGCCTAGAGTTTGACTGTCATATAGTCCACTTTCCCCAGGGAATGACTTTGAGTCCATTCCTTTCATATCAGGTGGTTGCGAATTGTCTTTTTCTGAGCTGCTTTCCATTTTCTGCATTTCAAGCCAAAGAACGACACATAGTCCTTCAATTATTCTTCTCTTATACTTCTTCGTTCGCTCCTTATCCAATTACTACACCATACAACTCTTCCATATATTCGTCATCATGTCCAACCCAGCGTTACTACACACGGAATGCTACGAGCTTCCTCCACACTCCTCTCATTCTTCAACATCCGACACACCCATTCTCGATGCTCAAAAACCCGAGAAACAATTGCGCCTGGGATTTGTCCAACGCCTTCGCCATTTCACCTGGGCATGGTATACATTGACGATGAGCACTGGCGGCCTTGCCCTTCTGATAGCCAGTCAACCCAACCGCTTCGAGGGCCTGGATCAGATCGGCCTGACTGTCTACGTGATTAACCTCGTCATGTTCGCTCTCGTCTGTTCTCTGATGGCAGCCCGATTCATCCTGCACGGCGGACTTCTCCAATCCCTCACCCACGACCGTGAAGGTCTTTTCTTCCCTACATTCTGGCTTTCCATTGCTACAATGATAACTGGTCTGGAACGCTACTTCGGCGATAACCCAGCACCGGCGTTTTCAAAAACCCTCCAAGTCCTCTTCTGGATCTACTGCGCCTGCACATTCGCCGTGGCCGTCTTCCAATACTCGTACCTCTTCACTTCAGTGACATACCGTCTACAAACCATGATGCCCTCTTGGATCCTACCAGCATTCCCAATCATGCTCAGCGGCACCATCGCCTCGGTCATCGCGGAGCGCCAGCCCTCCCACTCCTCTATCCCAATCATCACGGCTGGAATAGCCTTCCAGGGCCTCGGCTTCAGCATCAGCTTCACGATGTACTCACACTACATCGGCCGACTGATGGAATCCGGTCTTCCATGCCGCGAACACCGCCCGGGAATGTTCATCTGTGTCGGCCCACCCGCCTTCACAGCCCTAGCCCTCATCGGCATGGCGCAAGGGCTGCCTACCACACTCAGCGTAATGGGAAGCGAAGATACCGAAGCCGATGTACGTATGCTCGCGATGCTGGCATTGGCTGCGGGTGTTTTCCTGTGGGCTCTTAGCCTCTGGTTCTTCTGCGTTGCGCTCCTCGCGGTGATTCGATCGCCGCCTACTTCGTTCCACCTCAGCTGGTGGGCGATGGTCTTCCCCAACACGGGGTTTACCCTTGCTACCATCACGCTGGGCAAGTCGTTTGAGAGTGCTGCTATCAATGGGTTCGGGTCGGCTATGTCTCTGTGTGTTATTACTATGTGGTTGTATGTCTTTGTCAACCACATCCGGGCTGTTATTCGACAGGATATCATGTATCCTGGAAAGGATGAAGACTGCTCGGAGTAAGCTGTCCTGCTCCTCTACACCGTCGTTGCCTTATTTTTCATTTGCCAATTTTTTTTTTTTTTTTTTTTTTTTTTTTTGCGTTCTTCGACAAAGCCTTTCAACCTCGGGGGTATTTCCTTATTGTTCAGCACGTGTCATCTTCAAAAGCGTCCTGATATTTTCCTTTTCAGTGTTATATATTTGCGGTGGGTAGATATCGGCATGTCTTCGGCGTTGGAGCATTTGTGAATTTTCCTTTTCCTCCTCGACTTCGGTCTTGAGTATATATGAGCGTCCTTACAAGCAACTAAATACGTATCATACGCTGTTTTTGTTTCATTAAGACTTCTTATTTCTTTAAATCTGCTGTTGGCTTGAGATCCTAGGATCGACCGTCTGGAACTACCAACTAGCATTTGAAACCAACCGGGCAACGTTTTTAAAGAGGTTTCTGGAATTGTCGTATTCATACAACCGAAGAAAGCTTTGCAGGTATAGAAGAAATCATCTCAACATTTTGTTCTCTAGTATATACACCAAACACCTTATATAATGCAACAGACCAAATACAAAGCTTGATCTCAGATAGACAGATGAGACATCGGGTATCATGATATTTTAGACCAAAGATGGCCAGATGCAGGCATGTGGTTCCCTGCGTGAGACAACACCTTCTCGAGGCAAGCAGTCCCGGATGCGCTGGACATGCTGACTGGCAAACTTGAAGGCGCCAGCCAAAATGCCCGCGATTAAAGGCTGAACCCGCCGGGGGGTTTCCACGATCATTCGACGGAGGATCTCATGCAACTCGGGAGTCACTTCTGAGCGAACTTCACATCCAACGAGCCACGCGGGTTTCAGGCTCAGGCCGAAACTGAATGGTAGATTCTGGTCCATGAAAGAACCAAGAGCTAACGATGCGTCGGGAGCTATGCGAGGGAGTTTTAAGCGACCTTTCGGCCGACGTTGCCAATTCCACGGCCAACCACACTGACGATCACATCACCGTCCTCATTCTCGCCCGCAGCATCTCGAATACCCCAGCCAGGGGCACCGAACTTGGACAGGTCTCGCGCCAGTTGGATCAGATTGGGGTCCGCAATGACCTCACGGCCAACCTGCAAACGACCCACATCCTCAGATCCCATAGTCATGAGGATCAACATGGTTGTAGCAGCCGCGGGAGACACACAGCCGCCCTTGGAAACAGTCTCAAGCAATTGGAAGGCGCATTGCTTGCCAATATCCTCCGGAGGCTGGCCACCGGAAGGCGGCGAGGCCACATCAGCCGAGTAAAGGCAACCGGTAGAAGACTCAGCGACCAAAGAAAGACCGAAACCAAGACCGATCTTCTTCTTCGCATTAGGGTTGTTCTTATCCGGAGCCGGGAGCAAAGGCGCAGACGAGACGTCGGAGAAAATGTAAGTGTCGGGACTGAGAGGATTCAGGATACCACGGGCAATTTCGATCATACGGGCATTGTTGGAACCCGACACACCGACGGAGTAAGCGACACCACGAATACGCTTTATGCGGCCGGGGTTCATCAGATGCAGAGTCTTCGGCAGACGGACCTGATGACCGAAAGTGAACTGGACTTCACCGCCACCGCCCCTGCCATTGGGGCCAGGGTTCGATCGTCTCAGGATTCGGAGCTCAACGTTATTGAAGATGCCGAATTGGTTGTACAGGGGAAGAATGGCGGTTCGGACACTGTCGACGGACATATCGCCCGTCGGGGTGGAGGATGTGATCACACCGGGTCCGGTGAAGAGGATCTTGATCGGGGCTTTGGAGAATGGCGCCAGAAGACAGAGTGGAATGAGATAGTAACTAAGGCCGCGATTGCAGTTTGAAGGAAGCTCATGTCTGATCACGCCGCCACTGGCACCGGATCCAGCCGTGCTGCCGGTAACGAGACCGGGCTTGTACACGAGAATTGTACCAGTGTAGGAGATTTCCATTTGGGAGCCATTGGTGATGGCTTCGAGGAGACGCAGGAAGGAAATTTCATGGGGAGACAAGCCGGGGTTCGTGGGCGAGGAAGAGCGAATCTGCGAGATGTGCACGGTGCGGCCGGTGAGGGTCGAAAGAACCAGGCGGTAGACCAGGTTATGGTGCGAGGTGAACCGCAGAGGCGGCTGAGAAGTTGTAGCCATTTTTGGGGGATGTGATGCTCTCGCAAAAAGTCGCGGTGATGCGGCATCTCTAATCGAAAGAAGAAAAATCGGCGGGGCGAAGTTGATCCGCTCCGGGGCATCGGCTTAAGTCCGGTAGATTATCTCCATCATAAGATAATCGCGCGGTGGATACGTACCCTTAGCTTCTTGTTCTTTCTTTAGCCTCATTTCATCTTCATTTTACATCATCTGGCAAGATCGGAGGACAGTTAGAGCCATAATGCTTCCCCCCGCACTTAACATCCCAAAATGGTACGTTTGCTCTGCTTCCGAATCTTCCCTCCATCAACCATCGCGGGGACATCACCCAAGTATTGACCGGGAACCCACTAATGCGCGCTATGCAGGCTCGAAGCCAACTCGCACCTTTTGAAACCACCAGTAAATAACTACTGCGTCTACCATCCCTCGTCACCGGCGACAGCCGGCTACACGGTGATGATCGTCGGCGGGCCCAACGCACGAACAGACTACCACATCAACTCGACACCCGAGTTCTTCTACCAGTACCGGGGATCGATGCTTCTCAAGACTGTGGATACCTCGACCACGCCACCCACGTTTCAAGACATCCCTATCCACGAGGGCTCGATTTTCCTGCTTCCGGCGAATACGCCCCACTGCCCGGTGAGATTTAAGGATACAGTGGGTGTAGTGATGGAGCAGCCGCGTGGGAAGGGTGCAGAGGATATTATGAGGTGGTACTGTAGAAGATGTAATGCGGTTGTATGGGAGAAGCATTTTGAGTGTACGGACCTTGGGACGCAGGTCAAGGCCGTTGTGGAGGAGTTCGGTGCCGATGAGGAGAAGCGGCGATGCAAGGCGTGTGGTGAGGTTGCGGCAACCAAGTACGCGGAAGGAGAGGTGGTACAACCTCCTTCGTTACCCGAATGAAGTGATTCGATGACTTGAAGCAAGGAGTTCAGGGATAGGAGGGGCGTTGCAATTGTATGTGTATCATGGAGCCTGATGATAGATTGAAGTATCAGGATTGATTCAATCAACATTCTTTGTATCGACTGACTTACACCCTTGCTCCGTGGGAAGTATGGGATGAGACAGAAGAGTTATGATTGGGGTATGATGGATTAGATTTTATATTAACCTCCGGCAGGGCCAGATATGCATGAGATACGGCCCTTGGACTCGAATCGGGCCCATTGAGAATACATCAACAGATGATGGACACCAGTACAAGTAAAGGGGGAAAGGCAAAGGTGAAGATGAAGAGTAAGGAAATTGGCAAACGAAGGCCGGGTCAATGACCCAAGAAAGAAAGAAAAGGTATGGACAAGCCACAGAAAGAATGATCGGGATCCGAAATGTCGAGGGAATAATACACAAAGGTGAAAAATAGCAGCACATCAAAACATGACTAGAACGATTGCTTCAGATCGGATATCATATTCAGTGCAAGGAAAAGTGTTGAAGGGGAAGAAAAAGAAGCATGTACTAGAAAAGAAAATGCATGCAACCACCATAATCCAACGGGTTGCCACTTCATACCACTCTCATATTCACCATGGAACATTATTCATCAAATGGACAGTCGATGCTCTCATGGCCATCTCGCTCACACAGAGCACACCACTTCGACTCGTCGATCACACCAGACGACTTGCCGGCAATGGGGGACATGGAATTTCCCAGACCACCAATGCCCTTGAGTCCTTCAAGGACGACATCCCGGCCGGTCTTCTGGGTAGGAGCATCGTTTGCATGATCGTCGAGGTCATCGGTCTCCTTGGTGTCTGTGTGGTCATCTGCCGGTGCCTCTGTAGTGGGCTGTTCGGCGGAAGGCTGAGGGGTCTTCTCTTTCTGGGCGTCTTTCTTCCCGGAGCCAAACATGCTGGTACAGTTCAGGATGTCGTGGCCACCTGTCTCGCATATCTCACACCACAAAGCATCATCATCCGAAGAGCGTTCCGACTCGGGCATCGATTCCAGCCGGCGCTGAGAGGAGCTAGATACTCCACGTTGGTGGTACTGACGAGGCTCCGAAGGAGCATCGTGCCATTCATTGGGGACCACGGTGCGGTCAGAGAGACGATGTGCATGCTTGACATCATTTGCAGAAATATTGCCCGAATTAGACGGCTTGTGCTGTGTTGGCGGCGAGAGAGTCACAGTTGAGCTGCGATTGCGACTTCCATTGCTAGAGCTTACTCGTAGCTCCTCCAACTGCCGTTCGAGTTCCTCGATTCTGCCATTTCTGTGCTCGGCGGTCCCTTCGGCCTCTTGCAGACGTTGTTCTAGCTGAGCAACGTGCTCATGATGCTCATTTTGGTTATCCGAAGAACCATTCTGATTCATGTTGACGGCACTGGGGTTTCCGTGACTCAGAGAATGGATGATAGCTTTCAGACCCCGAATCTCGTCATCCTTCTGCTCCAGCTGGTGCGAGTTGTTTGGACTATCGGATGAAGAGTGGGCGTCCTTCAGCGCCGCGGCCGAATTGTCACGCTCTTTCTTCAGTTCAAGCTTGGTTCTTTCCACTTCGCCCCGAAGGAATTCAACTTCGGCCCTGGCCTCGGCCTCTCCTCGTCTGGCATCTTCGAGACCTTCTTCCAGCTCAGAGACCAGCTCCTCCAGCTGCTTGAGCTGCTGCGCAACAATCTCTACATCCTCGCCACGGTCTTGCAACTCTTTATTCTGCTGCATGAGCTCATCAAGGCGCTGCTCGTAGACACGCTCCGTCTCGGAGGCAGCAATTTCCAAAGTGTCGAGAGTGCTTCGGAAATCTGCCCGGTGGCCATCGAATTCCGCAGTCAATTGATTGATCCGTTCGTTCCTCTCACGCAGCTGGGTACGGATGGAAAGAGAATCGGATCCCTCCATTTCCTCCAACGTCTTTTGAACCTCACCAAGCATATTGGATTGTTCATTCAGCTGCTTGTCCCGGTCCAGCAACTGCTTTTCTAAGCTCTTGATCTGATCCTTCAAGTCTTGGGTCTCCGATGATGAAGGCCGCTGAATATCCGACGGTCTGCCGTATGAGGAGGCGTCGTCATCCAAACTAATTCGGGACGGGGGTCGGTCCGACAGCCTAGACGGCGCCTTAACGGGGCTCCTTTGGAACCCATTGGAGGTAGATGTCTTGGATGCGGCAGACGGTGTGCGGAGTCCACCGAGGCTCAGCTTTGGAGGGGCAATACGGGGCGACTCGGGACGCGGAAGAGACGGACGTCGCATTCGTGGACGGGGCGTAGTTAGGGCAGGACCGACTGATTTGCTGAAATTGACCGGACCCCGCGAAGGAGTTGTGGGAGGCGCGAAGGTGCTGGCCGATGCGGACGTAGATCGGCGTGTGACATACTTGCTGTTATTCATAGGCACGAAGATCCCCGAGCCTGGCACAGAGGTCGCAAAGTATTTCCTTCCATCCACATCGCCGTTATTCTTTCCCCGTGCGGCATGCTCGGAGCTCAGCTCGATCCCCGCGAAGCGACCAGGCTTGCCCGCAACTGATCCCAAGAATTTGACTGTTCCATACATGCCACCGGGCACATTGACTAGGTCACCAACCTGGACATCTTCGAGAGGCGCCATGATGAGGGGTTCGGCGTTTTGGGAAGTAAAGGTGGGAAGTTTAGTGAACGGGCCGAAGGAGGGTCAAAGGCACAATTAGGCACAAAAACGTCAAGAGAAAGTCAGGTGGAGAGCCCAGTGTCGATCATGGTTCGTCAGGCAAAAGCAATGCCCTCAGCAACACCAAAAAGAAACTCGTATGTACAGAGGCAGCGAGATATACAAGTTGGGGAGAAAGGGGGGAGGGACAACAAATAAATCCATGGATCCCGAGGATGCGGCTTCTCCACCCTGCGTAATCCATTCCCGCCTTCTCTCGCCCGGTCCCCTTGCCTTTTGCATCTTACACTCCCTTCTTTTTCACTATCTTTGCGTCGATCGCACTATCGGCGCGAGTTTCACATCCTACCTGTCCAATCCCCCGGCCCTACGCTGTTCGGACAGCCTGACGCCACCGATCCCGGTCGGACATAGGGAGCTCCGTACACCATGGCGCAGTACTTCTTCGATCTCCTCTACAACTTCACAGATTGCATGTGCTGCTTCCCCAGCACACCGCAACTGAAGATCAACAACCGCAGTTTCAAGCTTCTGCGACTCTTGGGCGAGGTATGAGACCGATGCGCGGCGCCCCGAAAGATAACTATCAACCGTGGCCTGAGCTGACAACGGAAACCAACAGGGCGGTTTCTCCTACGTCTACCTCGTTCAAGATAAAGCAACCTCCGAACTATTTGCCCTCAAGAAGATCCGCTGTCCTTTCGGCCAGGAGTCCGTATCACAAGCCCTGAAGGAAGTCGAAGCGTACACCCTGTTCACATCCCAAAACAACATCATCCATTCCATCGATCACAGTGTCTCAACGGAATCGGGGTCTAAGTTCCGCTCCGATGGCGGGGATCCTGGGTCAAAGACGGTTTACATTCTGCTTCCGTACTACCAACGCGGTAACCTTCAGGATGCCATCAACGCCAACTTGGTCAATCACACCCGGTTCCCCGAGAAGCGCTTGATGATGCTCATGCTTGGCGTTGCCAATGCGCTTCAAGCCATGCATCAATATCGCGTACAGAGTGGCACATCATCCACGCGCAATGCAAAGGCCGTGCGGAGAGAGGGCGAGGAGGCGGACGCCGAGAGATCAATGCAGATGAAGCCCAAGCGGCGCGCGAGCCATCGCGCGGATGACGAGGACGAGGAGAATGAGCCATTGATGGATGATGAGGTTACTCGCAGTCAGGAGGGCGTTCAAGATGGTGCCCTACGCCCCTATGCGCACCGTGACATTAAGCCTGGTGAGTCTCAATGAATGGTCAATTGGAAAATCGCTTATACCTAATTTGCAGGTAATATCATGATTGACGACGACGGTCAGTCGCCCATCCTGATGGATCTCGGCTCCCTAGCCCCAAGTCCCATTGCCATTACTTCTCGTTCCCTAGCTCTGGCAGTGCAAGACACCGCTGCCGAGCACAGCACGATGCCGTACCGAGCTCCCGAGCTCTTCGACGTGAAGACCGGGTCGATCATCGACACCAAGGTCGATATCTGGTCACTGGGCTGCACCCTCTATGCCTGCCTGGTTGGCAAGAGCCCCTTCGAGGCTCGCAGTGACGAGACAGGCGGTAGTTTGAGCATGTGTATATTGGGAGGAGACTGGCGTTTCCCCGACGAAAAGTCCACCGCGACTAAAGGCAAGGGTAAAGCCGGTGCCGACAAGGACGACGCGTCTAGTAACAGTGGCAATTCGATCAGCGCACCAGTTAAAGAGGTGGTCCGCAAGTGTCTCCAAGTCGAGCCTTCCGAACGACCCGACATCGACGAGTTGATCCAAATCATCAAGGATACCATCAAAGAGATGCCGGATGACGATAACGTTGCCGGCCCGTCCCACTGAGCATTTTCTAATATTCTCATTTCCACAACCTTTCATTCTCTCCTTGTGTTTTTACTGCATTTATTTCCAAGGTACTCGGCCGGTTCCGGACTGTCTTTGCGCGCGATATGTGAATTAGCGATGTACAGTACTCCTTCCGTAAATCATCCTCAATTTACGCATTTAAAAGGACGGGCGCCTAACTTCTCACTCTTTTGTACTGAATGAGGATATTCCGACGTAGGAATGTAGTCTCTGTGAGGTTCAACCAGAATCATCATGACGAAACGAGTAAGTCCAGATTCGATCAGGACTATCTCAATAAGCTTCAGAATCTCCTTCCCAAATCTTCAAACTTGGTATTCCAACATGACTGAGCACTTTAAATCCGAAACGCAAGGTTCACAGGTCGTCGAATGGTTCGCAGAGCGAGTGAAGCTCAAAATATGTACGAGAACCCCGACATTCCCGCAAGACTCCCATACTCAAGTAACCAAGTCCTTCTGGCAGGGCTCGTTCGCGGCGGGCACGCCCCATGTCTAGCCGATGCTCTAGCTCACGGCGGCGCAAGCTGCATCATCTTTACCGGCCACTCCCAGGCAGAACTACAATCCATCATCGACCACCTCCACCGCAAGTACCACCAGACGAAGATAATATTTATCACGGCAGACAGTGGCAGTCTGGCATCGATGAGGGAGGCGGCGGATGCCATCAAGAAGCTTGACGTGCCCATCGACGGGATCGTTGGCTTTCCAACAGTGACGGCTGCGGCGTGGGAGCTCACAACTGACGGAATCGAGAGCCATTTTCAAAGGAATTATCTGTGTTACTTTATTCTCGTTAAAGCACTGCTGGAAAGGATGTCTGCTAGGGCGCGGGTAGTTATGGTGACGACTAGTGTTCGACAGGAGGCGCCTGCGCCGATGTGGGAGGATGTGAGCTTTTCGGTGAGTTCGTTGTCAGTAGTGGCATATTTTACACGTTGGAGGTTATGTTGATGTATAGGTTGCAGAATGGCGAATCTTATCATCCACTTGATGGATACGCGCAGTCTATGTTTGCGAACATTATGTTCGCGAAGTCGTTGGCGCAGCGATCAATTGTAGCCTTCT
This sequence comes from Penicillium sp. S103-07, assembly GCA_037042055.1. Lineage (NCBI taxonomy): Eukaryota > Fungi > Ascomycota > Eurotiomycetes > Eurotiales > Aspergillaceae > Penicillium > Penicillium sp. S103-07. The sequence goes on from JAXQJQ010000055.1 coordinate 102,598, forward strand.
CCGCTAATCCAGGAAGTGAGTTTGTTCGATGTCCTGTGGGTGACCATCTAATGATTGCAGATACCAAAAACAACGTCCAAACCTACGTCTCGACGGACGAAGTAGCCTCGTGGCTGCAACGCAAGAAAGAAGGTAAGTACTTGCGCCGTGAATATCAGTCAGCGTTGACAACGTTCCAGCCGGCGAGGACCTGCCAATTCTACTGCAGCAAGCCCCCAAGTCCATGACACAGGGCAGCGCCACCGTACTTCGCGGGCTCCTTGATCCGGATCTCGAAGGTAAGACACCCCTCCCGTATGCGAGTGGAGCAGCGCCTAAGCCTCGGCAACTAGAACAATCAGGGGCCTTTTTGGATAACTGCCAGGTTCTCCCTCTACCGCGAATCGATTTTCCTGCGGGTGAAAAATGCGCTGCGGCACTATGGAAACTGAGTGAAGAGTTGGTTGAGGTAAAAGGAGAGGAATAGACAAAAAGAGTAAGGAATCAACGAGTGATAAGGGTAGATTGCCTTCCTATTTGGAGTCGAGTATCTAGCAAGCCAATTGAGTTTGACGATAAGAGTTGGAGTTGGGGTAGCGGTGTTATGTCCGCCGTCATTTCCGCCATGCTCTGTGCCTCGACCTGCCCGGACCTATGTTTTGCATGATTTGGCCTGGCCGACACGCCGTGGCGTCGTGGGCTTTGGGCTGGGTCTTGGAACGCCTCGTAATGCTTGGTTAGCGGCGAATTGATCTATCATAGAGCTTAGGTTTTCGGTTTCTTCCGGTTATCCGATTTAGACAATCGGGGTGTTGGGCGAGCTTGTCATACTCGGCGATGCACCTATCCGTGAAATGGACTTGACTGATTACAGAATGCCATGTCACTGGCAGATTCCCATCGTCTTATCATCCTGGCTCCGATGCCCGGGTTCTGGACTGGATTGCTATCGATCTGTTTACAAGCCGTGCACTGAAAACCCGTCACGAATATAGAAGGCGAACACAAGGAACAGGGGGTTATTAAATCATAGAAACTCTATACCACCAAGTCAGACACCCCCTCAGTCTCTGACAGCCCGAACGTGGCAACTCCGCCCTTGTTTTGATGCCCGAGCGAGGCAAAGATCTCCAAGTGTGCGGGGAAGGTTCAAGGTTATCAGGCTCCACACCAGGCGGCTTATCGCGAGTGCTGCATTCCACGCTGCAATTGGCGTCCTGGCCTGGCGGAACTTCTCCGTCTTTTTCTGCCCTTGACAACTCTATCGGACTGTCAGCCGACGCGGGGGCACGTCGGCAACAAAGGGCGCTTATCATACCGTGACGTGCAGTTCGTTTACTCCTCAAATAGGCCTCGATCTGCCGCTGCACGCTGGGTTTCCACATCTTCCACTATGGCGCCGATTATGGATAGCTCGGCCATCCCTGGCACGGTCACGCTGGTTGACGTGCAACACGTTCTTAATATGCGTCACGTGGATGGGGGAAAAGGTGATATTGTTCTTATTCCGAGTCCGTCGGCGGACCCGGACGATCCCTTGAATTGGAGTTCGAAAAGGAAGCTCCTGTCGACTGTCTGCGTGAGCGTGTAAGTTATGCTCCTTGCGTCTGGAACAGTCCCGTTGCTGACAAGTTCGGGGATGCCAGATATACATTATTCGCTGGTATTGCCTGTTCGGTTGTTTACTCCGTTGAAACTCAGCTGTCCAAGGAGACCGGGTTGCCGGTCAGCACGATCAACGAAGGCACGGGGTATTTGTTCTTGTTGGCGGGGTGGGGACTTCTTTTCTGGCAGCCATTTTCCATGCAATATGGCAAGCGATTGACATACATCCTGTCGCTGGCAGGCATTCTGGTATGCTCCTCCTGTGGATATATGAAAGCCGTGTGCTAACGAAAACCAGGGCATGACGATGTGGGGGTACGGAGTCTTGCGTCTTCGAGAGGAAATAGAATGCTAACGAACCGATCAGACCCTATGCAAACACCAACGGTCAATGGATCGCCCGAAATGTCCTGTCGGGCTTTTTCACTGCTCCTATCGAAGCCCTCCCGGAGATCACGGTAACGGATGTCGTAAGTCTTCGTTCTACACAACGGATGAAATCAAACACTGACGGCATCAGTACTTCACACACGAACGAGGAACTTACATGGGTCTATACGCCTTTTTCTTGGCCGGCAGCAACTACTTTGCACCTGTAATTTGCGGTTTCATCGCCCAGTACCAAGGCTGGCAGTGGGTGTTCTACTGGCCCAGTATCTTTGTCGGCTGCGCCATGGTCTTCCTGTTCTTTTTCATGGAAGAGACCAACTATGTGCGGGAGCAAACCGAAGATGCCACCATTGCCAATGTGCGGCTCGGCTCTTCCCCCGACTCTCACAGCAGCGACCCGGAGAAGGCAGAGCCGAAGGCCGAGCCTGTTGCAACTGAAACTGGGGAAATCTACACAAAGAAGACCTATGTGCAGAAACTAGCACTTTTGGGCCCCAAGCAGAAGCAGAATAACATGTTCCGACAGGTTTGGCAGACTTTGTATTACCTTTCCTGGCCCGTTATTTTCTACGCCGGGTATGTTGCTTCTTTGTTGGGATGGTTATTGCACCGCTGACTTTCTCAGGTTCTCTTACGGATCGTATTTGGTTTTGTTCAATATCTTGAATGGAACCGCCTCGATCATTCTGGGCGGACCACCATATAACTTCGGGTGAGCACGAGCACGTCCGAATATTGTCGATCCCCGGCTAACTAGTAATAGTTCGTCTATGGTCGGTCTCAGCTATCTGGCATGCTGCCTAGGTGTGGCTATCGGGTAAGTTTTTCCGATCTTTAATTTTACACAGTCTCTAACCCAGCACAGATCCGTCTTCACCGGTCGATTCAGTGACTGGCTGACCATTAAACTGGCCCGACGTAACGGAGGCATCATGGAGGCTGAGCACCGTCTGTGGCCATTCCTTGCGTGTCTAATCCTGGTGCCCGGGTCCCTGCTTCTCTGGGGTGTGGGTGCTGCACACGAAGTCCACTGGTTTGGGCTGATTGCGGCCATGTGTATCCTGGCCTTCACCAACACCTGCGGTATTACTCTGAGTGTCAACTACATGGTAGACAGTTACCGGGAACTGAGTGGAGTAGCGATTGCGAGTGTGATTCTGGTGCGCAACACCATGTCCTTTGCGATTGGCTACGGTATTACGCCGTGGATTGAAAACATGGGCTATCAGAACTGCTTCATCTCAGCGGCCTTTATCGGTATGGCATGTGCGGCTGTCTTCCTTGTGATGATGAAGTATGGCAAGGCCTGCCGAGTGCGCACTCGGGAGAAGTACTGGCGGATGGTGCAAGAAAACTGGGAGAAGGGGATGGGTCATCATTAGGGATGACGAGAGTAGAAATGAATGTCGAATCTGAATTTAATTGAATTAATTGCATTAAAACATGGATCACTTCGACGTTCCCAACTGTTTGAGTGGATACTGGGGACCTCCTCAATTATAAGCTGCACTCATCCTGCCATTTTTGTGTCGACCACGGCGCCTACATGACCACGTTGACCAAGGATTTCGGGGGTACATAGGAACTGCTGAATCCGTATCGTCACCAAGGGTTCCAGATTCCGCTCATCTACTGCTTCGGTGCATCAATTCATTTTACAGGTTGATGGGCAATTCTGTTGCACCTGAAATTGCTCGGATTGAACTGGCGCAGACTATCTCCCGGCAAGATTTCGGGATAACTTGAATATCGGGATCAAGCCAAACTGATCTTTCCCTTCTCATCATAAAGTATCTCGCGCACCTTGACAGACCTCAGATGATCAACACCCCCAGAAAGCTCACAGTCGTGATAAAACAAGTACCAGTGTCCCTGAAACTCAACAATGGAATGATGCGTCGTCCAGCCAAGGACCGGCTCCAAGATCCGTCCCTGATAGGTAAAAGGACCGAAAGGCGAATCACCCGTAGCATATACGAGATAATGCGAGTCACCGGTCGAGTACGAGAAGTAGTACTTTCCACGATAGCGATGCATCCACGCGGCTTCAAAGAACCGTCTCTCATGATCATCCGCCGCAATCGGCTCGCCAGACTCCGTCAGGATCTGAAGATCGCGAGGCGGAGAGACAAAGCTCAACATGTCATCCGAAAGCTGAGCGACGCGAGGGCAGAGTGCCTTCACCCCGGAGCCAGATGGCTCATTAGGACCAGACACCGAAGCATCGAAGACCAGACCGTCCACGCCGTCATCTCCGCCCTCGCCTTCTTTCCAACATTGCAACTGCCCGCCCCAAAGGCCCCCGAAATACAAGTACGCCTTGTCATCCGCATCCACAAAAACGGCCGGGTCGATACTATAACTCCCCTTTATGAAGTCATCTTCGGGAACAAACGGGCCCTCCGGAGCCGCGGAGACGGCAACGCCGATCCTGAAAATACCCTTCTTGTCGCGCGCGGGGAAGAAGAGATAATATTTCCCATTCTTGAATGCTGCGTCGGGGGCCCACATCTGCTTTGAGACCCAGGGGACGTCGTTGGCGGAGAGTGCGATGCCGTGGTCGGTGACGGTGCCGTCAATTGAGTCCATGGAGAAGACATGGTAGTCTGTCATGTCGTATTGGTCGCCATTGTCGTTGAAGGAGATGGTGGTTTCCCGGTCGTGGGACGGGTAGATGTATAGTTTGTTATTGAAGACGTGGGCGGAAGGATCCGCGGTGTAAAGGTGTGTTATGAGAGGACTGGGCATTTTGGACGAGTTGTATGGTTTGGTGATGGGAGTAGTGGTGGGCGTGGTAACGTTCAGGCTGTATAACGCGTTGAGGGGTGGGGTATACAAGTGGATGCAAGAGCATGACACAGCCCGACGTTAATTAAAAGTAGCTATAGAAGCCTCTCTTCAACTCAGACACCTGGAAGTATTTATTCACTCCGCAAAAACCGCCACATGGCATGGGTTTATCCGTAGCGGCTAAACTGGGGTAATGCGGCGCCAATGCCGAACGAAAATAGGCAAAGCGGCTGGACTAGCCATTCAACCTTTCAAAGTTACAAACTCCGGCATTTGATGCACTCAATTATAGCCTTGGAACAAAGAGATTGGCAACATGCGTTGCTCCAAGCCACCAGAAGCCCATGTATTTCGCCAAACAACGTTTCAAAAAACCAAGCCAATCCCATCACCTAGTCGGCGGCATCCAACAACGAAACCAACAAAGAACACCGCTAACAAATAACCGAATCCATCTATAGCGGAACTCCCGTATCACGCAAGAACTGCACAAATCTCTCTTTCACTTGTAGCCTGGGCATAGGCCTTGCCGGTTCCCATCCTTCAGTGCCAACGCCAACGCCTCATCCCACTCCCGCTTCATGCGTTCCAGCATCTGATCGACGGTCTCCGTTTCCGCCGTCAGAAGCGTATCTGCCACTCCCTCGTCAAGAAAGGATTTACTGGGAACCAATGCTGGACCATATACCGATAGCACATCCCGCGCTTCTACAGGTGACTCGCAGCCTTGTAGCCCAATGAAGCGACCGAAGCGTCGGCGCTTTGTCACTAGGTCAGCGGTCCGTTCCTTTTTGTCCTGGCTGCCGAGCCAGGGTGTGACTTTGATGGGATACCTGGTAGATTCTGGGACTGCGGGTGAGATTTGATGGTAGTGCCGGGCGAGATTGTCGAGTTGGGTTGCGGTGAGGAGGTGATATTGGAGGAGGGTGTTTGGGAAGTCTGGGTGGGCTCGGCCTTCGATGCAGGATACGAGGGGCTGGAGGGGTGTTGAGAGGTGGTCGAGGTAGGGTTGGAGGAGTGCTGGGGGAATTCCAAATTCTAGAGATTCTTGATTGAGTGGTTGGAGAGGCAATTGAGGTGCAGGCTTCGTGGGTTCGAAGTTTTCTAGGTTCCAGAAATGAGGGTTCGAAGGCATGATGAAAGTCTAAAGTATCACTGAGATGGAGATGGAGTGAGTTGAGTTGATTAACCGATGTAAATCTCGAGACCGATGCCTCCTCTCTTAATATGTGTAATTCCAAATCCAATTATCCCAACAATGGCAGAGAAATAGACAACGGGCTGAAACACCCAAAAATAGCTCGCTTTGCATTTTTTGATGAACAAACAGATCATGTCCTTTGTGTCAACCATAAAAGACATAAACGAAATGCATCCTAAAACACTAAACGCCGGGATCTCACGATCCATTTGTTTCCAACCAAAATAAACCCCGAATCATGTTCATCATATTCCGAAATAGCCATGACAATGATTAAACAGCCAGGCTATTCATGCCTGCCGAAAGGTCTGGCTCGTCTCCCACAGGTGGCAACCCGACGTATTTGTTGATCCAGTTAAGCACCGTCCGGTGCCACAGGAGTGAGTTCTCGGGGTTCAAAACCCAATGGTTCTCGTCGGGGAAAGTGAGGAAAGCGCTATCAATACCGCGCATTTGAAGCACATTGAAAGCTGCAAGGCCCTCGGCGATTGTAAGACGGTAGTCCAGTTCATTGTGAATGATAAGGTGGGGCGTCTGCCATTCTCCAGTGAATCGAGAAGGATCCCATTGAGCCCAGTTTTCTGGAACTTTCCAGATAGGGCCCTTCAGGTCGTGCAGAGGGAAGTACTGCTCTTCACTAGCCAGCTGCGAAGTCATGCTGAATACTCCGTCATGGGTGACGAGGGCCTTGAATTTGCGGCCAAGATCGTGTCCTTGGATCCAATTCATCATGTAACCACCGTACGAGGCGCCTAGTGCGACGGCCCGTTCAGTATCAACGTAGTCCAGTTTTTGCTCGATATATGCAAAGCCCTTCACAAGGTCTTCATAGGGACGTCCGCCCCACTGGCCGCGGATGGCGTCGGTGAACGGCTGTCCGTATCCAGTACTTCCTGTCGGGTTAGGCGTAATAACGACATAACCTTGTTCGGCGAAGACAGCGGGGTTCCACCGAGTGCTCCACTGGTCATTCCATGCGCCTTGAGGGCCGCCGTGGATCAGGTAGGCTAGAGGGTATTTCTCGCCGGGCTTGAAGTCGGAAGGCTTCACCACAAACGCGTGCACTGGGTGGTCCTCCGCGCCACGGAACCAAATCTCATCCACTTGACTGGGTGATAGACCAAACGATGCTCCGCCGCGACCATTTGAGGAGACTATTTGGACATCATCGGGGTTGGCTGGATCAAGGATAGACCATATGCTGTTGTCGACGAGACTGCTGCTGGAAAGGAATAGCTTTGAAGAGCCAACGGCGGCGGGAGCTACGTCATTGACAAACCCTGAACGGGTGAGTCTCTTCAGCACATCAGGCTTAGCCTCCTTGATATGCTCCAGAGGAAGCTGGTAGAGCAGTCCACGTCCGAGTTCCTCAGCCTGAATAAGCAACGACTTGTCATCGTATGAGAAGGAAATAGCTGAAGGGCTCAGATCCCATTGTCCCTTGCCATCAGCAGACTCGAAGACCTCAATCATATCTCCATTCCATGGGTTAGGCACGTAGAGAATGCGATTCTTGTCCGACTCGTAGCCATCCGTAGCCATGGCTAGAAGAGCAATAGAGCCACCGTCCGAAGAGAGAACAGGGGACGACATTGCGCCCCTGAGAGCATTAACCTTGCAGATTTTCGCATCGGATGCACTCATGCTAGTCCACGAGAACATAGGAGCATAGTAGCACGAGCAGGCGGTGTGTGTGGCCGGATTCACATCCGGGTCTTTGGCAATGAACACGATAGCAGACGGGCTGATATCAAAGTCGCCCGTGCCTCCAAATGGAGGGATAGGGGACTCAACAGCACCCAGACCCGAGACCGAGATCAAGTTCGTCAGACCCGAAACGGAGAACTTGCCCGCTTGTCTACGGGCCGGGGCCAACGGTGCCTGCTGCAGCAGACCGTACCAAATAGCATTCTTCTGAGGCTCAACGTAGGAATCCCAGTGTCGAACAAAAAGCGACGTGTACAAACGTCCAGAAGTGTACGGCTTTTTGGCATCATGAGGGTTATACAAGGACCCGTCGGGGTTGGCCTTGCCGCTGACGGCGAAACCGATCTTGCCAGGCTCGATGACAGTCACTTTCAAGTCGGAAACGGGGCCTGGGACGGTGCCTGCGGTGTAGGTCTTATCGACTTCACGGGCATCACCGACGATGAAGCTGGTGTTGCCGTTGGCCTTGGTCTTCAGCCACACGAGCTGGTCGCCCGCGCCGAGCCATTGCGGGTTGCTGGCACCGGGGTCATTGGTGATGAGGGCGGATCGGCCGGACTCGATGTCGATGACGCGGATTTCGTTCGTCTTGGAATGCGACTCGAAGGAATAGGAGGTCTGGGTGTAAACGGCGAGGCTACCTGCTGCGTTGGGGGCAGCTGAGGACCGCCTGGGGGCACCGAGGAGAACCCTGTATCTGGTCAATTGGGATGCCCCTAGACAAAGCTCGGATAACACCAGATTATGTCGTGCTTTTAAATAGGAAAAAGACTCACTCGGGTGTGAACTTCATGGGGCGAATGGCCATAACAGCTCAGATAGCTCGAGATGTGGAGATAAGATAGCCAGCAAGGAGCTTTCTGGAGTCTGGAGCTTTAGCCTAGCCGACAAGGATGCTACCGGGAATAGGCAAATCCTTGAATGCAGAGAAGGAGAGGGAGCAGTAGAGAGCAGTAATGAGACGAGGGACTGAGAGAGTGGAAGGAAGCAACGTCCCTTGAGTTGGGGGTGCAACGTGACCCATGCGGGGTTTATCGACGGGTCCACTTTACCGGTGAACATGTCAATCACTACCTTAGCGTTGGAGCTACTCGCGACTCTTACGGTAGCTACCTAAACCGAGCACACGGGCTGATGAACAGAATGAAAACACCTTTTGTATCCTATGAGCTCCAAATAACTATTATTACACAAAAATCAACAGATAGTCATGATCTACTCTTCCTCCTCACTCTCATCCTCTTCCATTCCTTCAGCCGCAGTCACCGAGAACGTAGGTGCCTGATCAACGCCGACGTAGCTGTCACTCATGAGGTAGAGAGTCAGCTCGTGCTCACCAGGAGACGGCACTACATATTCCAAGCGCAGCTCCAGCTTGCGGCCGATAGTAACACGTTTGATGGCCAACAGGCTCTTGGTTTGCTCTTCGCCGACCACCAGCCACCAGTTCTCCATCTTCTGACTGGGATAGAAGGGTGCGTGAACGACCGTGTCGGGCTCCTCGTCTTCTTCCAGTTCCCGCTCGATCTTGATCTTAAGATAGGCGGGCTCGCCAGAGGTGACGCTTTCGGGGTCCTCAACCTCAAAGTCCATCTCAAGGTTGGGGTATTTCTCGTTAGTGAAAGCGGCTGCTTGCGCCAACTGCTTGTTGTTCAAGTTAAGACGCTTCACGAGAGCAGCGTAGTCCTTGTTCTCGGTGGGGTCCATTGCGTCCATGAATTCAAAGATATCGTTGATCCTGAGAATATTGTTAATATCTGTATTTCCATCACATTTTGTAAGAACGTACTTGTACTCATTGGCCACCTGGATGACCTCGGGGGAGAAGTGAGGAATCTGCTTGAGAGGACTATCCCGGTCCCACATGGCTTGCACAACCATCTGTGACAGTTCCATGGCATTCATGGCATTAATGTGGCCCTCGGACGAAAGCACATCGACGCAGGCGCTGAGCAGGTTGAGAACCTTGCGGATGATGTCTTCTTGATCCTTGGCCAGATCAATAGGCAGTTGCATACGCGAGAAGTGTGCCTGGAGCAGGACAAAGGCCTTGAAGTGGGGCGAGTCGAATGCGGGCTCCGACATCTTGACAGGAACGCGATCATACACGCGGCGCAGGATATGGTCCTCATGGCGACGCATCTGGACAGACTCGAACTCGGTGGCCGAGGTGACAATCTCCAGGATACCCTTGAGCTTGGTGCGAGCCGACAGCGAAAGCAGGAAGGTCTGCATGGTGATGAAAGAGATGTTGTAGTACGCGCTGATCATGGCCGCGTTAAGAGGAGAGACGCTGTCATCTTCCTCATCCAGGTCGATGATCTTAGCCTCCGACAACTCCTTCAATGTATTCTCGACCAACTCTGACAGGAAAGTACTCAAGCCCTCGTGGCTAACATCGCTAAGACCGTAGAAGCTGGGGTTGGCAAGGAGACGGCGGTAGAAGTAGGTGTATGTCATCCAGTCAACTGCATCCTGAGTCGAGGAGATGGTTCTTGTACTGGACTCAGTCACAAAGGCATCGTGCAGATAGACCTGGAGGTGACTCTCCACCGGCATGGCCTCATTCAGGAACTTCTTGTAGTACTCGCGCTTCACAGAGGGCACCATCAAAACACCCCGACCGAGCTTGTCTTGACCGGGACGAGACGCCTTGCCGAACATCTGCAGGATCTCGCTGATGGGGTAGTCAATGTAGCGGTGCTCACGACCGTCAAAGAACTGAGTGTTCATGACGATCACCAGATGGGCGGTCACGTTCAATTCCCAGCAAACATCACGCGAGGCCAAAAGGACCTGGATGGCACCAATGCTGAAGAGGTGCGACACAATGCGCTTGTCGGACAGGCTCAGTGCCTCGTGATAGTAGCCAACACCGTGGCTCAGCGAGGTGGCAAGAGTCTGCTCTTGAACACGGGCCAGCAGTGGTGCTAACTCCTCCGCATCCGCGTTCAGGAAACGATCTTCGTCGTTATCCACGGCACATGCCGTCAATAGATCCATGGCGGTCGACCGGGTCTGTTTGCGACTAGGCACAAAGACCAGAGCAGGCTTGTCGGGTGAAAGCGTCAGGATGGATTGGTAGGCAGGCCGAGACATGGCAAGCATGAGGGAGGGGAAGTGAGGGATGGTGAAGGACTGGATGTGAAGCTCCAAGGGTACGGGGCGAGCATGCGGGCTGAAGTTATAGATGGTGTGCTTGCTGGCGCCAATCCATTCGCCGATGTCGCGGGCATTGGAGAGCGACACACTCAAACCAATAATCCGCATTTCGTTCTCGGTCTGAAGAGCAACGTAGTGCATACGAGAAACGACCACCTCGTACACATATCCACCGAAGCCTCCAAGCATGTGGAGCTCGTCGGCGATGAACAATTGCACGGTCTGCACGTTCTTGCGCCGTTGCCACTGGCGAGACAAAACATCCCATTGGGCAGGAGTGGCAAGGACAAGGTCAGCCCGCTCCAGAAGCTTCAGGTCCGCCGTTGTCTCGCCCGTAAGCTTGACAATGGTTTTTCCACCCGCGATATTACCCAATCGCTTCTCCCAGTCAGCCAGACGCAGGTCAACCAGCTCTTGGAAGGGAGCAATGTACACGGCACGGCCACTGCTCTCGCTTGACCAGTGGCGAAGCAAGGCCAGTTCGGCGCACACGGTCTTGCCGCTCCCAGTGGGAGCACCGATGAAGACATTGTCGTCTGAGTCGAACACGGACTTAAAGACCTGGGTCTGAATCTTGTTGAAGTGCTCCCAATTGGGATAGAGCCGCTGGTACTCCTCGCGCTTCAGCGCCTTGACTGGTGCACGTTGCATATCAAGAAGAGGAGTGTGAGGGGGGAAGCGCTCCGGTAGGATCAGCTTCTGGAAAGAGACAGCAATCTTGGTCTCAGAGTGCATCCAGCGGTCAGACACCAAAGAAATGAAGTAATTCGGAGGCATCGGCTCGGTGATCGGGACCGTGAACTCGACGAGGTGCTCGTTCATCTCAGCCTGAGCAAACTCACGGCGCAGCAAGAAGCGATCGTGGAACAAGATCTCCTCGCCATCACAGTCTTCAACAAGAATCCAGAAGTCCTGAGCATTGCCATGAACAGCATCATCCCAGACAAAGTTGGGGGTGATGGTCAACTCAACGCGAAGCATAGAACGAGTGATGGGCTGCACTTGAGCCTGAACCTCAAGTCGAGGGAATTTGGAGACCAGATCGCATACAACACGTCCAGCCTTTGGCATGCCAAGGAGCTCACCCATACGAGGCGGATCCAAATCAAAGTAGCTGGCCCAGGGCACATCAATGCGCTCAGCTTTCTGAAGGATGTCCCGGGGGCAGTGAGGGAACTGGCGCAGCGGGGACATGGTTGGCCACATGCGTTTCTCTGCCATCTTGCACAGGTCAAGAGCAGTCTTGGCCACTGCTGACCACCCCTTCTTCAGGCAAATCTCGAAGAGAGCTCGAATAATACGACCGGCAGACTGAGTAACGTAAACCAGATCTGCCATCAGGGCAAGGCCATCCAGCCGGAGGCGAGAGATATAAGCCTGGAGGAGCACGTTGATCTTGGCGTGAGGCTCATCGATCGTTTCCTTGACAGGCACTGGCACTCGGCCCAGCAGCTTTCCAAGTTCCAGCTTCTCGTCTTGACGAACCGGGATGTACTTAAACTCATCACTCAGCGCGAAAATGCGGAACAATTCGATGGTGGTGATGGACGGCTGGAGGTGTTGGGCGTAAGTGAGCATCGAATTGTGGCCAATGTAGTAATGAGAAGCAATTCGGCCAAGCTCAGTTGCTTGCAGACGGCCCGTCTTCTTCTCATACTTGACAAGACCAGATTTTTCCAAAACGATAGCTGCGGAATGGACGAGATCAACTCGCTTTTGCTCCAAAGCATCATCGTTCTCGTAGTCTGCGCCGACGCTGTACAAGCCTGGCGAGCGAAGCATACGGATATAGAGGTAAGTGTAGCCCAGCCATTCCACGCCTTCGTCACGGTCTCGAATATTGCCCAGTACAATCTCAGCATTCATGTTGTCCGCAAGCTTGCTCACAAGTTGGGACTCGATTGGCAATTGCTGGTTCAGAAGCGAAAGGTAGTACTGAATTTCGGTTTGGGTCGTGATAATGATACCCTCACCGAAGGTGTCGTATTGAGGTCGACCAGCACGTCCAAGCATCTGCAGAACATCCTGAGGACTCAATTCGACCCAGCTACCCTTTTCAGGAGAGTAGACCTGGGTACCCTTGATAATCACAGTGTGCGCGGGAAGGTTGACACCCCAAGCAAGAGTTGCAGTACACACGAGAACCTGGATACTACCATCGGCAAAAAGTGCCTGGACGGAATCACGATCTGCAAGACTCAGACCAGCATGGTGAATACCAAGACCATAAGGCATGAGGTCTTTCAAGGAAGCATCGTCAACAGATTCGGCCTCCTCGGTTAGAATTTGGCGACTAGCGGCATCACTGCGCAGGATCTGTCCAATCGTCTCATTTTCAATCGCCTTGTCTCGAATGTACTTGGCCGTCTTCGCCGTCTCCTTTCTTGAGTGGACGAAGATAAGCATTTGGTTTCGACGCTGACCAACCTGCTCCAGAACTTTGTTGTAGCAGATGTCGTTCATGGTCTTCAATTGCTTGATAGCTTTCTTGTCCGTGACACCAATGAACTCCTGCTTCAGAGGGCAAGGACGGTAAGAACCATCGAAGTGGAACACGCCCTTCTCAGGGTCGGCACGGAGGAAGCTTGCGACATCGCGGTAGTTGGGGAGAGTAGCACTGAGACCAACAATCCGCACCGGGTCACCAGTCTGCTCGACACGACGAATGATACGGCTCACGATGCTCTCAATGACAGGACCACGATCATCGTGGAGAAGGTGGATCTCGTCAATGACCACGAGACGGACAAGGTTGGTGTAACTGGTCTCAGATGCTTTTCTGGTGATAACATCAAACTTCTCGGGGGTGGTGACAATTATCTGAGTATCGGCGATTTGCTGCTTGGTGAGCTGGCGATCACCGCTGAGTTCTGCTACTTTAATGCCGTACGGCTCAAGGCGTTTACCCAGGTTTCCAACCTGCTCCTGCACCAGGGCCTTGAGCGGGGAAATGTAAATGATCTTGAAGTCGTCCAGCATGATCTCTCCTGTCTCCGGGTTGCGGTTTTTGCCAATTTCGCGGAGGATGGTGAGCATAGCGACGTTGGTCTTTCCAGAACCAGTCGGAGCACAGACAAGCATGTTACCATCGTCATGGAAAGCCGAAGGGAAACACTTAGTTTGCACTCGGTTCAGCTCCTTCGAGCTTCCGAAGCCAACACGAGCCCAATCAGGCAACTCGGAAGTTGGAAGGTTCTTCTCGCCGGCATCTCTCTTGGCCTTTGGGGGCGGAACGTGGATCTCTTCATAGCCCTTGAAGGTGCGCTTTGTCGAACCTTGAGGGAGCTTAACGTTGGGGTTGGTCATGAGATGGTTACCCTGATGGAAGACCAGGTTCTCGAGATTGATGAGTCGCTTGGGCTGAAGACCGCCAACCAGACCACCTTCGGTAGCAGGCTTCTTCTCGTCTTCAGTGGGTGCTGACGGGACGTCGACGTCCATCAAGTCAAGCTTCATCTTCTTCTGGGAGCGATCGCCGAGATCATCACGGGCAGTCTTTCCACGGATTTCATCCAAAATGGCACGATGCCCAGCCTCGACCATCTGGCTTTCAACAAGGTTACGTGCATCGGCGTCTTCAGCAACTCGTCTCCAGCGAGTCACCCAGACAACCTTGTCTCGGTTTGTGACCAATTTAGCGACAATTTCGGGATGGTCGTAGTCGAAGAGTTCCATGAGGTCGTTTTCAACATCACGGAGAGGTCGTTCCGATCCATCCTCAGTTCGGCCACCCATGAGGTCAAGCGCCTCTTGGGTCTTTTCTTGTTGAATATGGGCATCCGAGTATAAAGCACCGATCTGTCGTTGGAGCCAATATGCGTCGATCTCACGCACGAGGACGTCCATTCCTGCCTTATCCTTGGCCTTGTTATCCCGACCCATACCGCCATCGATGACCATCTCGTCGTCTTCGCTCAGGCCTTCGGCTGTGGGCTGGTCGGCCTCCGGTCGATCTTGTTCGTCGGCTTCATCTTCGTCGGAAAGTTCGTCTTCGTCTCGGATTTCGTCCACGGTGCCCATACGCTCATCGTCCTCGTCCTCGTCGAAAACAACAGCGACACCTTGGCGCTCGTCGAGTTCGCCATCCGCTTCGTCCAGACCACCCTCCATATCTTCGTCTTCATCCTGGGCATCGTAGTCGGTAATTTTCTTACCCAGGTTCACAAGCTCATTAAACTCCTTCGGGTTCATGGATGTGCCCAAAAGGTCATCGATTTCCTTCTTCTTGTCGAAATCTTTCATTTCCTCGTCCTTGAGAAGCTCCAATACGGCATCGGCAGCACTTCGAACGACTTCGTGGGGGACATCGCCAAGGTTTGTACCGGTAATCGTAAGGATAAGGTCGTAAGTCGCTCGCGTCGCAGGTGTTCGTGGTCTATATTTCAAGCCTTCGACGAGGGCATCGGCTGCTGAAAGGATACCTTGGCCCCTTAGTTGTGCTGGCTGGCCACGCTGGCGCTTCTTCTGTTCTCGCATGAGGACATCTTCACCCTCGTGAATTGCACCTCGTTCGATTTCTGGCCCGGTGGCCTTCTTAGTCTTCGGCGCTTGGTCGGGAGCTACCCGGGAGCCCATCTCTCGAATACCGATGCGGCCTGCGAGAGACTCGGGGTCTCCAGAGGCTTCGTCATTGGAGCGGCTGATAAATCGACGGTCCGCCTGGAGAACCAGGTTGGACATCGCCGAGTATTTATACTGTGAAATGTTTTGGTCCGCCATCTTGGTGGTGAAGTGACCGTGTCACGAAAGCGATCCGAGAAGAAAAAAATGAATGAGTCGCGACGAGGATCGGCTTGGATGCGCCGGTCAAAGTCGTCCACGCCGCGTGTCTAATGACAACAATTGAGTAAATTCAGAAGGTCTCACAAACCTGACTCATCCTCCTGGCACAAGCGAACTGACTTGAGGGGGAGAAATAGAGATCAAGGTTGATGAGAATGGTGGTTGTAGCCAAGGAGAAGAAGCTCGGGAAGATTTCGGTGGCGAAGGCGGAAGGAGGGGAGCTTTTGTGGTTCTGCCGCTCCGCCAGCGACGGTGCTCTCGACGTCGCGACGATGCGCTTCAATGGGCGCCCGATCTTGTTGGCGTTTTCCTTAGGTTCGTCTCAGGTCTCACCGATTCCGCCCTACCGTTGCCATATCCATCGAACCATCTGCCATCATGCGCGTCGTGCTAGAGTCCGCCCACGCGTGCCCAGCGCGGTGCTGCCAGTCGAACTACGGAGGAGCGCCAAAACAAAGACGACTATGAATCTGAAAGATCTCCCACAGGGTGTTGTCAAGCTCGAAACATACGATGAAGGGGTGGATGATGCCCCTCGATATCCTACTGTGGTACAGGGACACCGGAATAACATGCAGAAATTCAAGAACTGTGTCATTCTCACAAGAGTCGGAGGGTTCTATGAGGTACGGACGACTGATGTATTATATCAATCGCACATGGCTAATGCCTATTCCTTAGCTTTACTTCGAACAAGCCGAGGAGCTCGCGCCATTGCTCAGTTTGAAGCTTGCAAGTAAAAAGACCAGTGGAGGGCCGGTGCCAATGGCTGGCTTCCCCTTCTTCCAGCTCGATCGATTCCTTAAGGTTCTTGTTCAAGACCTCAATAGATACGTTGCTATTAGTGAAGAGTTTGCTATCGGGGAAGAGGAGAAATTGCGCTCTGGAGGCCTCCTATTTGATCGGAAAGTGGCCAGGATTATTAGTCCCGGTACATTGATTGATGAGAAATTCATCGACCCTTCCGAAAACAACTTCCTATTGGCCATATACTTGGATGTTCCTGCCCTGGGGGCACAATCAAGACAACATGTTGACGATCCGTCTTCGCAGCACATATTGTCCACTGGTCCTCAAAACGTAGGATTGTCGTGGCTGGATCTTTCTACGGGAGATTTCTATACCCAGCACACAACGACTCAAATGCTTCCATCTGCCATTGCCCGAATCGGAGCTCGGGAAATTCTTGTCGATCAGAATGTCCAGGACATTATTGGGCAAGAGTTGCAAATTCTGGTTGGGCAGGAACACCGGCTGGTTACCTTTTTTCGATTTCCCAGCACGATCGCACCGATGTCAGAATGGGACACAATGCTGGATGGCCCTATCCCTCAGGAAAGCCATGCCGCCTTCACGCCTGAGGAAGTGGCTGCTGGATACAGCTTGCTCGAATACATTCGGGTGCAATTGCAGCGATCTGATCTCAAGCTCCAACCTCCACGCCGGCGACATTTGGATGAATCAATGAGCATTGATCGCAATAGTCTGAGGGGACTTGAAATTCTAGAGACTGCACGAGACGGGTTTGGGAAGGGCAGCTTGCTACACGCGGTTCGCAGAACAAGCACCAAAAGTGGCGCACGTCTTCTGCGAGACAGACTTACCTCTCCCTCAACTTCACTTCAGGTCATTAATGAGCGCCTCGACTTGGTCTCGGTTTTCATTGAAAATGAGGATCTTCGTGAGAGCGTGGTGCAACTGTTGAAACGAAGCTATGATTCCCAGCGTCTGGTTCAGAAATTTGCCCTCGGCAAAGGTGACCCAGATGACTTGATCTGTCTTTCCCGAGCCACAGAAGCGACCAAGGGAGTTAAACAGGTCCTTTCAGACCATGTGAGGCTATTATCTTCCACCGGTGTCTCTGATCTTCAAAGCAGCCTCGCTTCTATGGTTTCACGACTTCAACTTGACGGGCCCATCGCTCTGGCAGAGCGGATCCTTGCGGCCATTGACGAAGAGGGCCTACTTCAAAAACAGCGCATCGAAGATAGCACGGCCGCCGAAGCAGCTAGCTTGGCTCAAGAGGTTACTATGAATGAAGGAACATCGAGTGACATGGAGTCGTTGCCCAAGAAAGTGAGGACGAAGGGGGCCGAACGGGCTCCAGCAACAGACTCTGAGTCGGGACCAGTTGAGACGTGGATCATGAGACGTGACGCAAGCAAACTTCTGAATGCGCTTCACGAAGAGTTGGAGCAGCTTGTCAATGACAAGTCCGAGCTCACTCAGCGACTCCGAGATTCGGTGGGGTCGACATCCTTGAACCTCAAATGGACCCCTGGTCTGGGTCATATTTGCCACGTCAAAGGGGCCAAAATCTCCCAGCAGTCCCTTGAGGACTTGGGAGTGACTCGAAATGTCTCTTCTACCAAGTCGACTCGCTCATTCTACCTTCCTGCATGGACAGCACTGGGCAACAAAATGGACCAAATCAAGGTTCGGATCCGCCAGGAAGAGCAGGCCATTTTTGAACGCTTGCGCCGTGAGGTGATCATCAATCTGGTCAAGATTCGCCGCAACGCAGCAGTTATGGACGAGTTGGATGTCGCCTGTTCATTCGCCACTCTGGCCCAAGAGCAGCAGATGGTCCGGCCCATCCTGAACGATGGGACAACGCATAAGATAGTGGGAGGAAGACACCCTACAGTCAAACTCGGTCTCGAAGAGCAGGGGCGGTCTTTTGTGAGCAACGACTGCTTCCTCGGTGATAAGGAACAGATCTGGCTTATCACTGGTCCCAACATGGCAGGCAAAAGTACATTTCTGCGTCAAAACGCATTGATTACGATCCTTGCACAGATCGGCTCCTATGTACCTGCAGCTTACGCCGAGCTCGGCATCGTCGATCAGATCTTCAGCCGTATTGGTGCGGCCGATGATCTGTTCCGCGATCAGTCGACATTTATGGTGGAAATGCTCGAGACAGCTGCCATCCTGAAGCAAGCCACGCCACGTTCCTTTGTGATCATGGACGAAGTCGGCCGAGGCACGACGCCTGAGGATGGCACTTCCGTCAGTTTCGCCTGTCTACACCATTTGCATTATCACAACCAGAGTCGAACGCTCTTTGCCACTCACTTCCATGGGCTTGCGGATATGACACGGAACTTTGAACACCTCGAGAGGTACTGTACCGATGTTAAAGAAACTGCTTCCGGCTCTTTCTCTTTCATCCATCGCCTCCGAAAAGGTGTCAATCGGGAGTCACATGCCCTCAAGGTTGCTCAACTAGCAGGCCTACCCCGGGAAACTATCGACCTGGCAACCCGTGTTCGACAGGAGATGAGAGACGATGTGGCTTCACTTCAGGCCTCAGATGACGGTCAGCATGTCTCGCATGGAGTCTAAAGGGCCAAAGAAGTCTATTTGCTCCAAATCACGCTCCAAATTTTTGTTATATTCCCGGTGTAAATCATTTGACATCTATGTATAATATTCTATGTACAATACCCAGGCTTCTTTTATGCATAATGCCACCCAAGCCGAATATACATCGAGATCATATCTCGTAAATCAGAGCTTAGCCTTCCATAACTGCGGGCCCTTCTCCCTCCGACCATGCTGATCCTTACGACCCAAGTCAACAACAACTCCTTCACCAAACGCAGCCTCCTGACAATCCTCATCAGCAACACCATTCACATGTTGCACAACGACAAAATCAACCCTCCTCTTCCCCAAAACGACCATAGGCGCATGCCACGTACCAACACCGTACGTAACAGCCTGACCACCGTGAGCAATGAAAGCCTTCACATTTTTTAAATCCGGCGGATCACGAATAGTAACCGTCTCACCAGCTTCATTCGTCGCCGTAGCAGTCTCACCCTTCAGCGTCGGCGCAACAACAACCAAGAAAATGGGCTCATCCTCGCCATCGCCGACCTTCGAATGACTCGACAAATCGATAGGAACAAAGGTCTGGTTTGTGAACGGGTGGCGCTCAAGAATGCGCACGTCGAAGACTTCCTTCTCGGGCGAGGCGGTGGTTCGCAGTTTGCGCGGGAAGCAGCAGAACATGGTCATGCGCGCTTCGGATGCTGTGCCGCTGGGGCCATTGGCGTAGCGGTCGATGAGCGGAGAGATGGGGCTGTACTTCAAGGCAGAGTTTTGGTTTGCCAGGACCGGGGCTGGGTTGTAGGGCGGGAGGTTTGAGGGCTGCGGGGGCACATTGAGATCGCGCGGAATCGGCGAGCAGATGGCAGTGCCAAATTGTGCGAAGTTTTCCGGGGTTAGAGGTTCAGGAACGAGCGTTACTGACGGGTTGGTGGTGAGGATGGGCGCCATGGCTGGTTGGTGTCGTAGATAGGTTGTGAAAGCTCCGAGTGCTGGAGACGGGTTGTTTCGGGTGAGAACCTGCCTCTGACCACTGTTTTATTTGACGTGGAAGAGAGAAGAGAGAAGAGAGGAAGAATTGGAGTTGTACGAAATGCGGGGAGCTCGTCGGCGCTCTCCGGTAGTGACACCGATAACGATAAGCGGCCGGGGCCGACGGGGAAGATTCTCCCGGATTGGTTGAGAGGAAGTACATTTAGTCTCGGGGAACTTTTTTCTTCATTATACAGTTCTATATAAAGATGAGTTCTTTCGCAGTATTCACAGTTGTCGGACTTTAAGTTTATCGTAATCGGTATGAATTATTATGCGCATCTTTCATTATATATTTCTTGTCCACACTTTTCTAGGAGGCTGCTTACTTGCATGTGAAAATAGATTAAGCTGGCTTAGGCATCTTAGAGAACTATCTGGAAGTCTCACTAGACCAAGTTCAGCACGGCAAGATCGATCGTTCCCAGCCAGCACATCTGGATGGATGCCCAACAGGAAAAGCATCCTTGGTAGATTGAGTTGCAGGTGGATCTCGGATATCGTTTCGGTACAAGAAAGTAGTATAACGGAGCAAAAACTAAAACGTGTCACACCTGCGGGAGGAACCCTGGGATACGATAATCGTTGTACAGGATTACAGGATCTTGGAGTGGAAGACGCAGGCTAATGTCGAGATCTCAGACGCTACAGGGAGCTTCTCCGCGTCTGTGCAGATCCCTGGGCGGCACGTTGCCTCCACCGAGGGGTCACCGACCAACGAGAATGGGACAGAAATCACGAGCATAGGAATGAGGGGGTCCGCTCCTGGTCCGCATTCATATTGGCAAGGCAACCGCTAAGGACCTGACCTGCACGAATGAGGCTCTAGTTGGGACTTTTGGGCATAGAGATTTGGGACTCTCGGGATGGCCGCGCAGAGAGAACTTGCGATTGGCTCCATTGCCGTTGGAGTGTATCATCAGTGGCACATATCGTTCCATTCGATCTTTTTCATGCCCAATTCCTTGCATTTGATATCGATCCGAATCAAACGCCATTTGGAGATGGCGTTTGATTGCGGTTGAAGTGTCGCTCCATCTCTGGTTCCCGGAGATGCGTTGGACATAAAAGAACGGCATTTCCTGGCCAGATTGAACAGTGACCGTGGTCTTGAGCATGTGCCTGTTGTCCTGGCACTTCCATCCTCCCTGAATTGCGCTAGGTCTTGCGTGCTGCAACCACACAACTACTCTCGAACCATTGATATTATCGATCGTTCACGTTTGACTATGGCGGAACCAACGAAGACACCGCAGAACAGTCCTCCCTCCAAGCAAGGTTCAACTCCCAGAAGTACGACTGCTTCAACCAGCCAGGCATCTGGCAGCTCAGCTACAAGGTATACGGAAATCGACACCAAGATCAATGAATATGCCAGTGAGATCTGACTCTTAACAGCGGCCAGTCCAATATACTGCTGGATACTGCGGGAATTGGTACTTGGGTAAACGATCCCAGAC
This sequence comes from Penicillium sp. S103-07, assembly GCA_037042055.1. Classification (NCBI taxonomy): domain Eukaryota; kingdom Fungi; phylum Ascomycota; class Eurotiomycetes; order Eurotiales; family Aspergillaceae; genus Penicillium; species Penicillium sp. S103-07. The sequence continues at coordinate 124,042 of JAXQJQ010000055.1, forward strand.
CCGATAAGTCGAAAGGTCCAACTAACTAAGATTGTGAAGACGAGTGATTCCCAAAGCAGAAGAAATTGACAACGTGCCACATGAGCACAACGGCCATGCGGGGCCACCAAAGGAGAAGCGAGGAAGTTGACCTAGCCACGACACGCATATCCGACAACACCCGTCGGTAACCTCAGTTCGCGCAAGCTATGACGTTCATTGTGAAGGGATATAATGCATAGATACCCGCATTGGAAGATAGACCGACATCGGAGCGGAGACAGTCGTTGGAGAGAACCTTGGGGGCACAAGAAGATAGTCAGAAATACGGAACACGGGGTAAATGAGCAGATGACAGTTAATTTCCTTCAATCTCACAAGTCAAGAGGCGTAATTCATGAAGCCGAGGAGCGAACGGGAGCAGGAATCTCCACAAGCCCGCATTTACATTTCCCCTCTTTTCATTCCTTATCTCGGGTATTTTGCCAGTTTATTTACTCATTGCAATTGATCCACCCTTATCCATACGTGATCGACAGTTTAAATGTCTATTATTCTTGTATTTGACAAATCGTCCTTAGTTGCGTTACGTCGGTAGTACTCTGAAGTTGCATTCAATGCTGCACCCGTGCCCAAGCGGCTGTGTAAACCGCCTTGCGGCTCTTCGATCGTAGTTGATCCAGAATGTAGAATCATCAATGAAAGCTCACACGAGGGAAAACAATCACGATTCCACTTAAAATGAGAATATCTGACGTAGGGCTGAGGGTGGATACATCTGTTTCCTGGAAGTGGGGACCAGCTCCATGCGCGTACATTTGCCAGATCTAGATATCCGCCACTAGGCTATCGAAAGTACCGAAGATGGTAAATCTGCGTCAGCATGGAAATATTCATTTCATCACTTCTTACCTAGGGACGTGGTTATGCCTAAGCGATGCATCTGCGATATTCCATTGGCCCATGCAACAGGACTTTAACACCATACCTAAGAAACGAATAGGTAGAGTATCTTATAGTTTATTGTTTCGACCTTCTACGATTCCATGTACTATTCACTAATAACTTTAAGGTAGACCACTGCCCTATCCTCTGTTCTCTGTCTTTTATTTAGTTTTTAAACAAGGAAGCTCAATATAGATGTCCTTTCCAACGTCTTCCTACATATTTTCTAAGGCTCTTTATAAGTGGAAAGGCATTTGTCCTAGTGGCCACTATCAGTACCAGTAGACCATGTAGAACATACAACGTCCTATGTCAATTGAGTTTAGAACGCGAGTTAGTTTCATCATCGTATTTTATAATCCTATAGGGAAATTAAACACCAAAATCTAATAGATAGCTTGCCTAGCACAATAGACTGCCACAATGGTCGATCTGGATCAGATCCAAATCGTCATCCGTTTGGGGGTACTTCGAGCGATTAGTCCGACCAGGTTCGACATCCCATCGGCTGCTATCCAGCGTCGCGAGGCACAGTTGAAGGTATTTGAGGACAACTTTGATACGGCTATGGAACGAGGCTAGGAATTTGTTGCTTTCTATTCTCAGGGATAAAAGTATAGAATTATAAAAAGCTATATATATACAAGGTAGCCAGGCCTCGAGCGAAGTGGAGGGAGCCAGCCATTCGGATCTCCGGCCAAGTGGAGAATTTCAGGGGCGAAGACCTCGCGCGTCTATCTTTTCCTTTTCGCGACTGCCAGATATATTGGCTCTTTGCGAGGACACAACGATGATATTTTCATTCTAGGAAAGTACCTATAGTCATATTGACCACGCTAGAAATTCGATACAATACATAGCATATTTCATAGCTTAATTGAAGCGGTCTAGTCGAGGGCTAGAATCATCAACTTGACTGTCGGTTGTCGTCATCAACCGGCGGTGCGCAATGCAGATCCACCTGCGCCCGTGTTTCAGCAGTCAATTCGTCCACAGTGCCCCCGCGATAGATTCACACGCTCCCTTTTCTTGCCTTCTTCCCCTTCTTGTCCCTCCTTTTACCCCAATCACATTCCTCCTCCATTCTTTATTCCCTGGCGCGTTTTGGCTCGAGTCTATGCCAGATGCCCTGCCATGAACGCCCCTTGACCAACGAGTACGTCGTGACACCTGAAATCCTATCGCAGCGAATCCATTGGATGGCAGACCCAAAGCCTCGCTTTTTCATCCCACGCGCTGATACAACGATCTCTCTTGGAACAACCTTTGTGACTAACATTGTCCCTGTGCGACAGATCAAATTTCCGTTTATAATTGTACCACCGGCCCTCTCCCATGCTTCTGTCACGGCGAACGGTCCTCTTCCTCGGCTTCTGCTTCTTCTTCGGCTTCTATCTCACGGCCCGAAGCCTGTCACAACCATGGCATAGAGCCTCGCAAGTCGTGGGTCTTGGGGAATATTATGCCGGTTACCCGTCTACCAACTGGACGGGGACGTTCAATCACACCTACGATCATGACGAGAAAACGCTGTACGCGCCTCAGCCGAATTTTGTCCCTGGAACCGTGAAACCACCTGGCTCCGAATATACAAAGATGCTGGTGGTCCCACGGACCAAAAAAGAGGACATCAGTTGGATTGAGAAGGAGCTTCCGGGGTGGAAGACCGCTATTTACGTCGCCGACGATCCCAAGGCGCCCCTCCACCCGCCGAAGAACAAGGGCCACGAGGTGATGATCTACTTGACCTACTGCATCGACTTTTACGACGAACTCCCCGACGTGGCGGTGTTTATCCACTCGCACCAAGACGCCTGGCACAATGAGGAAATCTTCGGCGGCGACACAGCTGAAATTCTCCGTCGTCTCAGCCTGGACCGTGTTACCCGAGAAGGCTACATGAACACTCGCTGTAGCCACGGTCCTGGGTGCCCCGATTGGATGCACCCTGGTGCAGTTGTTGAAGACGAGTCCAAGCAAGAGGAGGTGATGCTTGCCCGGGCCTGGGGCGAACTATTCCCCGACGAGCCGGTCCCGTCGGTCCTGGCGCAGCCGTGCTGTGCCCAGTTTGCTCTATCGCGGGATCGCATCCGTACCATCCCACGTTCGCGCTTCATCTTTTATCGCGACTGGCTTCTGCAGACAGACCTAAGTGACTATATTGCCGGTCGTATCTGGGAATACCTCTGGCAGTACGTGTTCACCGGCAAGCCGGTGGTCTGTGTTGATGAGAGCGTGTGTCTTTGTGATGGCTACGGATTCTGTTTCGGCGGCTCCGCCGAGTACCAGAACTGGAGGGCCCTCGACGATGAGAGGAAAGATTTGCAGAAAGAGCTCGAGGAATGGATATTTTTGGAAGAGGATCTCCAGTTTGCACAAAACAACGACGAATTGGATGAAACCCAGGACCTCAAAGTCCCACCGCCTGGGCGCAAGACCGAACTCCAGAATATGGTGATGGAAAAGGACACCGAGGTCTCGCAGATCTTAGCTGCTGCAATGGACCGCGGTAAGAACCCAAGATACCGCGCTGAGGAGGCTGGCCGGCCTTGGAAAGACGGTGACGGCTTCTAGAACTGCCGGTTTGTTTGACATATATGCTATATTGCCCATTTGTTGGCGTTGGAGTTGAATTTAGCACCAGCATGCTCCCGAATGCCTCTGGATTAATCCAATGACACCTAGGGCACTGCATCAATTCTAGATTTACCAGAGGCGATTTGGGACATTTGTATACCTCGTTTTTGTCTTAATGTACATTATACCACCATCTATTGTGTGATTTCAAGAGCTGCTCAACCAAGCCGATAGAATGAGATATGCAATTTATCTAACTCAGAATGATATTTGAATGTAATAAGATAATAAAGTATTGACGTCTTGAGTGCGACGTAGACTGCATCCGTTGGGATCACGTGACCGAACGCAAGGTTTGCACTGTCTGCTCCTCCTTCAAACGGCGCAAACATCATCTTCGTCGCGTTGCCTTATCAGCTCGGAGCTCAAGAGCTCCATCAAAAAGTCCGATCAGCTTTGATTTCCTCTAAATTCCAGCACGCTTCTCACCCCTACAGGGGTGTGGCGTTGTGAGGTTCCCGGAATCCCTCCAACCCACGAATTCTCACGCGTGTGAATCATTCGCGAAAAGTAACAACACTCAAAGTCCGACGCTCGCCGCTACATTTGGAGGCACATTTGATCTTGACGCGAATCGAAGTCTGCTGAAGCGGATATTTCTTGACGTCTGAATACACCTGTTCTCAGCGCATGAGACGCGCTCGATATCGACCGAATTCTTCCCCATCTTACGGAACCCTGGGATATTGGATACCGTGCCACGCTCCAGACTTGATCCTTCACCATGTCCTCAAACTCCAATAACCACCAGCCTGCGGCCTCTTCAAGCGATCAAGGTGTCTCAAATGCTCATCTCGACCCGAACAGTGGATACGTGCATAATGATAGCCAGCTCGCGGGCCTAGTGGAAGCGGCAACCGCAGCTGCAGATCAAGATCATAATGTCTCTCAGTGGGCAGTGGAGGCCACCGCTGCTGCCGCACATCATCAACTAGATGGCTACGGTGCAGACATGCAACTCGGAGACGACGGCTTCGGTGACGCCAGCTTCGTTGCAAGCATGGCAAGTGGGAGACACCTGAGACATCTGAATGATCAATCTGGGTCTTCCGGCCTGTCTCGCACCGTGTCGAAGAAACGAAAGAGAAACGACGACAATCTTGATCCTGCGCTCGCTGGAGCTGGTCTCGGGTCGCAGCAACATTCGCAATCTCAACACAATAACCACGGATTTTCTGGTGAAAACATGGACATTCGTTCTGCACCGCCGCCGTCTCTTTCAGAGGCTCGCGCAGTTGGTGTGCATTCCGCTGCGGCGCTGTTCCGTCAACCTTCTAGCAACAAGAAGTATACTAGGCCCCCAATGTCCAAGCTATTTTCATCACTTGAATTGTCGCCTGAGAATTTCCTTCACCTCCAGGCTGCGGCTAAGGGGTATATGCTGGACGATAACCACCCTGAAAGAAGGGAATGTGTTGGTCAGCGGGGCAAGGGAGATACGGAGATGGTGAAACTACGTTTATGGAACTGCGTGCGCCATTTCCTCGAGGCCGAGGGCAATGGTGAGAGATTCTTTGGAGAGAACGTGGTCAACGAGGGCATGGGTCCCCGGACTTATATCTGGCCCCGTGATCAACAGAAGATAATTTCGTTGGTCATTCCTCTCTTGAGACGAATGGTTACCAATGAACGGCAACGCCAATATGCAATTGAGACCCGCAAAGGAGGCGGTACAGACGAGCGCCGCCGCCGGAAGACTGATGATAGCTTCCCAGATCTGAAGGGCTCGCACTTCTCTCCCGATCAACAGCTTCAAATGCATGACCAGATTCAGCGAACCGAGGATTTGAGGCAGTCAATGCCGCCACCACCTCCGCCTCAAGTTCAAGCGCCAATGGATTCCGACCAGGCAATGGAACTTGGTCTTACAGACCTTTTATTAGACGGATACCAGCCGGACTGGAGTGAAATTTCTAGATGCTACGACGTCTATAACCACGATTTTGAACTGGATAATCTGTGGTCCATCTCCGGTCTACAGCAACCTGACTGGCGCGGCTTAGTCGCGGCTGTTGATAGCCATTATCAAGTTATCCATAATGGTGGTTGCGAGTGTCCGCCCGAGTGCGAAAACAAGAACGTCGATCGCATTATTCACGCCAACTCGGTCTCGAGTTTACCTTGGCGGGTCGGCGGAGCCCGCAACGTTCCAGCACGAGACGATTTGTAAGTCCCCTCCCCCACAGAACACAAACTTGATAGCTGACCCCCAAACAGCGCAAGCAGCATCACCCGAGACGTGTCGCGGATCATCCGCGAGAACATCGCCACCAGACAAGGTGCACCGCCGCCTCAACACGACCAACAATTCCACCAGCAACCATTCACCCCCACGCCATCAAACAGCGACGCTTCCCCCGGCACAGGCAATTCCCATACATACATCCGTATCAACATCCTCTCTCAAGGCAAGCGCATCTTCCCTCGTCTAGACCTCCCAGCTGGCCAATGCCCCAACGTCGACTACGTCAAATCATCCATCCTGCGTCGATATCCAGGCCTAGATGACAATGATGCATCGAGAGACCCTGCAGCTTGGAAAGTCAAAGCTTGGCTCCCAGATGGCTTGGTCCCAGTCCAGACCGAGAAGGATTGGGTACTGGCGCTTTTGTCAGCAGATACTGTTGACTGGATGGATGGTGAAGTTAGGGTTTTGGTTGAAATTGATGGCGCGAATACCCAACAATAGTTTCTTGCGGCGCCTAGTGTTTTGATTCATTTCTTGTGGGTCCCGTTATGGTTCCCGTGTATTACTGATAATTTTGTAGGAGTTCTGAACATGAGACTCTGTGTTCGTTTTCTATATTTCGCTTGTTTTGGTCTCTATCTTATTGCAGCCTACGGGTTGCTTCTACGTGAATCAGAAAGCTCTTAAAATACTACACGATGACAACACGCTGGAGCTGTATCTGTATGTTTCGGATATAATTGACTACCGCTCTAGAACACCTCAAGACTATCTGTACCAAGTACAAAAAAGATATAAATGGTCCATGGCTCATAATACAGGGTGGAAACATCTCGGACACGACCCTGCGAAGGGTGTCTGTGCACCACAAGCATCTCATAGAAGCGGCACTGTCCTTAACCCAGACAAATTGAAAAAAAAAAAGAAGGAAAAACGCCAATCTATGCGCCGAAGTCCAAAACCAGTTGGAAGGAAGTGAGACGGGACCGATCTCTGATCGGAACCCTACAAAGAGCGAATGGCTCATTTGTTGTGTAGGAACAGTGTTCGGAAGGAATCCCAGTGGTCGGAATCCGCATAGCTGGTTGTTTTAATTAGTATCAAGCAAGTGAAGAGGATGGAGTTTATAGGGAAGACTCACATGTATACCATGCTGCTCCGCAGACTCGATACCAGGGTGTCGGGGTACCAGCGGAAGATGTACATGACGAAGGCCCAGGTCATGCTGGCGAAGACGGGCCATGCATGGTCGGTGATTTGGGTGCGGGCTTCAGGGGAGATGAGAGAGGAGAGGGGGTGCATGTTGGGTTGGATGGCGAGTTTGGCGAGGGAGAGCATCACACGTGCGAAGACGTAGATGACGATCTAGGTTGTCGTTAGTGTTTTGCACCATTCCAGCTTCTCTTCCGAGGGCCATAATTGGCCTTGAAAAAAATCAAAGATCTGAATGGAGTGTTCGTACCTGCTGGCTAACGCTTCCCGGCTGTCGGCCGAAGACCGCATACCCGCCCAACAAGCCCGCGAAGAAACTGTCGTACCGGCCTTCCTTTCCAGCGCCGGTGGGGTTAATGTTCCGAAGAAGGATCATGGATGTCTTGTAGATCACGGCGAATGTGGAGAGGTTCCGAGCGTGCAGGCGGGTTGCCTTGAAGACGAGCTTGATCTTTTCCCGGAATCTATACGTCGTATCCGTTAGCCCGGCCCGAAACTCAGTGAGCATCGGAGGTAAAACGAGTAGACTTACGTGCCCGATCGGAATAATAAGATCATTCTATGATCAACCAATACATGTCAGCTTATATCCATCGCAACTATGCTCCAAACAAGAGAGACCGAGGTCCAACGTACACCAGCGCATGCGGAAAGCGCACTTTCGATCCGTAGACGATACCATTGCGCGCACCCTTGACTAAGGAAAGGAAAGGCGCGAGCTCAGGTTTGAGGACGAGTTCGTCCAGGCGAGACTGGAGGAGGTCAGGAGCTGCGTCTTTCATGTGCTTGCGGGAGACACGGAGTGCTGAAGTACTTACTAGGAGCGCATCCATGGCGGCGCGGGACCTCGAATGGAGGCCGGGCTTGAAGGAGAGCTATTGGAGAACAGCACGAGGAGTTGGCAGGTTGAGGTTCATGGAGAAAGAATAGAGAGTGTAGGAAGAGGGGACGGCAGTTTGCATCGGCGTTCCGCATTTGAAAGGGCCTCGGCATGTGAGATGATGCCGACGGCCGACGTCATGGTCACGTGGCGCTATACAATTCCATCTACGCTGGCTATGGATTCTTGCTGTGCTTCATTCAGTAAAGGTAAGGTGGAAAGAGTATTGTCATTTAGGGAGCACTATGTAGATGCAACTTTTATTCCATGCCGGCATATCAAGTCTAATACAGGCATCAAAAAAGCACAAAACCCAACCGGTCCAAACGCCTAAACAGTATAATAAGACGCAACTAATGCAGGTAGCTCAAACACCTAGTTTGTCCGAGCCCGCTTGTGGCCCTCATCATCATCAGAGACCTCATCAACCTCCATCGCATCCTCCTCCTCATCAGACTCCCCACCAGCCCGGCGCTTCAGACCCTTCATCTTACGGGTCTGGAGACCCTTAAGATCCTGCTTGCCCAGGTGCACACGACCGACCTTGTCACCGATAGTGTCCATACTGATGTTCTTCTTCATCTTGATCTCCTCATTGGGCCGCTTGCCCTGCTTCATGGCCTCCTTCATGGCCTCGGCCGACGCTGGGCGCATACGGCCAATCTTGAAATCGAACTTGGGACCAATCTCCTCCAGCTCCACACGCGGAAGCTTGTGGCCACTGCGCTTGGTCACCACCTTGTACCACCGCAGGTGGATAACGGGGCTCAAGTTGTCACGCGGCTCTTCGGCGCCCACCATCAGCACGTACTGCAGACCCTCGACATCGATCTTGTCTGTCTCCTCGCCCTTGAACATGTCGAGGAAGAAACTCTTGAGCATGACGTGCGATGAGGAGGTCGGGTCCTCCCAGGGGCTACCGGCGAAGAGCATCATGGGACGGAGGCCGAGACCAACGTGCATGACCAGCTCGTTGATGGGGGGGATGGCGTTGCCGTCGGTGCCGGGCAGAAGGAGGAGTTCACACATGTCGAGCATTTGGGAGTTGAAAATACGAGTAAGAGTCACGGCGTTGGGGCGCTTCTTGTTGCTGCTACCGAACACAACCAGTCCGCACTCATTCTTGTTGGCCAAGAACTCGATGCTCTCGACGTTCTCGAATGGGTGGAGGTTCTCATTCTTCTTGTGGAACAGGACCGAGTTGGGCTTTGTCAATGAGTGGAAGGTCTTCAGAACGGTGTCGAGGGCCTGCGGGCATTTTGTGCCGTGCAGGATGAGAGTCCGCTTCGGGCCTTCGATGAGTTGAGGCTCGCGCGCCTTGAGGATGCGCGCGGTGCGGGGATTCTTCGGCTTGCTGAAAAGAAACTATTAGCTGGATATGACCTGTTGGATATTTTCAGGCACGTACACTTCGCGCAGCATGATGGTGGTAGGTTGATATGTCGTGGTTGCTCGGAGTAAAAAACGCAGAAAACTTTTGGGGCGAAGGCTTGGCACTCTTATCGATAAGAACTCGCTCGACTCCACCTAAACTACATTAACAATACACTTGGGACGAAAAACAAAATGAAGAGTAATTGAACGATAAGAATTTTACTTTATTTTATATCTGTACTCAGCAACAGGTTTAAACACCCGCCATTTACTCCAAGCGCAGCTTCTCAAACTCCTTGATCTGCTCCTCCAAACGAGCTGCCTCGCTCTCATTATCACGGAGTCGCTTCTCCTCTGCCTCCCGGACCTCAGCCTTGACCTTGTCCTTCCAGTTGGGGGCAGCCATGATACCCTGCGATTTGCGCACGGCCTCGCGGGCCCGCTCAAGGCCGGCCTTGGCCTTCTCTTCCTGCTCAAGAGCAACCTCCTTGGAGACACGAAGGTAGACGGCAGCTTCGGCACCGACAGCGGCGACCACACAGCCGGAGGGAGGAGTCTTGTTTTCAGGACCAAGCTGAGACAACTCGCCCAGGTTCTTGCCACCAAGAGACTTAATACTGGTCATCTCCTCGGAAACGGTCTTCTGGCTCGTCGCATCGTAAGTTTGGATGATGATGTCGCCCTTGGTCTTGACATCGTATTGAGCCAGGATGGAACGGATAGCCTTGGAGGTGTTCAAGACAAGCTCGTAGGCAGTCTCTGCGGCGGGGTCGTGGAACTCAGCCTGGAACTCGGGGTACTTGGCCTTCATGATGGAGATCGTCTTGTCATCGGGGCGGCGGGGGAGACGCTGCCACAGGTGCTCGGTGATGAAGGGCATGATGGGGTGGACCAGGCACAAGGCTCCCTCGAGGGCAGTGTAGAGCGTCTGCTTAGCGGACTCCTGCGTCTCAGGCGAAGCATCCTCGGCCAGCAGGAACTTGGAGTTCTCGATGAACACGTCGCACAGCTGGGCGTACCAGTACTGGTAGACAGTGATGGCGGTGGGAGAGAACTCACGAGCCTCGAGAGACTCGTTCATCTCCTTGGCAGCGGAGTTGAACTTGTGCAAAATCCAACGCTCTGACAGAGACTCGTTGCCATTCTTGGTAGCAATAGCCTGGGGCTTGAAGTCATCGCCCAGCTTGCCAAGGACGAACTTGGTGGCCTGGTAGATCTTATTGCAGAAACGACGGTATCCGTGGATAACCTGAATGTCGAAAGCAATATCACCTCCTGCGAAATAAAATTAGTAATTGTAGACACAGTGAAAAAAGAAAAAAGACATACCGCCAGTGGTGTAAGAGACAAGGGCAAAGCGGAGAGCGTCAGCACCGCACTCGGGAATACCCTTGGGGAAAGCCTTCTTCTGGTACTTGGTGGCAGCAGCGATCTCCTTATCGGCAAGGTTACCGGTCAGCAGCTTATCGTGAAGAGCTTGCAGCTGGATACCCTCCATGACATCAAGAGGGTCAACGACGTTGCCCAGGGACTTGGACATCTTGCGGCCCTCGGAGTCACGGATCAGAGAATGACAGTACACCTCACGGAAAGGAATCTGGCCGGTCAACTTGATACCCAGCATGATCATACGGGCGACCCAGAAGAAGAGAATATCCCAACCAGTCTCCAGCACGGAGGTGGGGTACAAGTTCTCGAAGTCGTGAGTCTTGTTGGGCCAGCCAAGCGTAGAGAAGGGCCACAGACCGGAGGAGAACCAGGTGTCGAGCACGTCGGGATCACGCTCCAGCGAGAATTTCTTGCCGGGGAACTTGATCTCGGCCTTCTTCTTGGCATCCTCTTCGGTGCGGCCGGTCACCCAATACTCACCATCGCTCTCGGAGTTGTTCTCGCCCTCGATCTTGACGAAGTAGGCTGGGGCCTGGTGACCCCACCAGAGCTGACGGGATAGACACCAGTCGTTGATATTGCGCATCCAGCGGAAGTAGCTCTTCTCAGCGCTCTCGGGGCGGATGATGATATCGCCGTTCTCAACGGCTTTGATGGCGGGCTCAGCGAGGCTCTCCATCTTCATCCACCACTGGGGCTTGAGGATGGGCTCGATGACATCGTTGGACTTGGCACAGCGGGGGATCTTCATGGGGTTATGCTCCCACTTGACGTATAATCCAGCCTCTTTCAGGGCCTCAATGACGGCGTAACGGGCGTCGAAGCGTTTCATGCCAGCGAAAGGTCCACCGTGCTTGTTGAAGGTACCATCATCGTTCATGACGGAGATGAACTCCAAGTTGTGAGCTTTTCCACGGTTGAAATCGTTGAAGTCGTGGGCGGGGGTGATCTTCACGGCACCAGTACCGAACTCGGGGTCGACTTCCTCGTCGGCAACAATGGGCATAAGGCGGTCAATGAAGGGGTGACGAGCACTCTTGCCAATCAAGTGCTGGTAGCGCTTGTCACTGGAGTGGACGGCAATGCCGGTATCTCCGACCATAGTCTCAGGACGAGTGGTAGCGATCTCGATGCGCTCCTTGGTGCCATCAATCTCATAGCAGAAGTGAGTAAGAACACCGAATTCGACCTTGCGCTCGTAACCGGGCACATCCATAAGGGTGCGGCCCTCGATCTCCTTGTTCTCGACCTCCAGGTTGGACAGGGAAGTGTTCAGTGCCACACACCAGTTAACCAAACGGTTGGCACGGTAGATAATGCCCTCCTCGTGGAGGCGGACGAAGGTCTCGGTTACAGCAGCGGACAGATTGGGGTCCATGGTGAAGGCCTCGCGGGACCAGTCGAACGAGCCACCAACTCTCCGCAGTGCGTTCTTGATGTTCGCATGGTAAACATCCTTCCAGTCCCAAATCATCTTCGTCATAGCTGGCCGTCCAATATCGTGGCGGGTCTTCTTCTCTTTCTTCCACAACTGTTTCTCAACAACGCTCTGAGTCGAGATACCGGCGTGGTCCATACCGGGAAGCCACAGAGTGGTCTTGCCCTTCATTCTCTGCCAACGAATCATGGTGTCTTGGAGGGCATTGGTCAAGGCGTGACCCATGTGAAGGGAACCGGTAACGTTGGGAGGCGGGATAGGAATGACGAAAGATCCCTCGGGCTTGACCTTGCCATCAGGGCCCCATTCGGGCTTGAAGAGGTCACGCTCCTCCCACCACTCGAGTCGGCCGGCCTCGATGACCTGGGGGTCGTATGCGTCGGCAGTCTTGTCCTTCTCGACCTTGGGCGCCTTCTTCTCAGCCTTGGGTGCAGCGGCAGGCTTACTGGCTTGCTTGGCCTGCTTCTCTGCGAACTTCTTGGCCTTTTCGGCCTTCTTGCGCTCACGCTCCACTGTATAAAACCACAATGTCAGTTAATGCTCCTCAAGTCACTCCGATCCAGTCATTCCGAGAACCAAATATGCGCAGGGGTTTCCTTTGGATCAACATACACTCCTTTTCGGACTTCACCTTAGGAGCCGCAGAGGCATCCTGTCCAGCCTGGGGCTGGGCGACGGGTTCCCCAACTATTCAATGTTATGAGCTTCTGTCCTGCACGGAGTGAGTCACCAGGATACGCACTGGGGGGTTGGGAGGCAGGGTTCTGAGCCATCCTGGAGAATGATCGATATTGCGGAGTGAATCTCCAAGGCGCCGATCGCGCCACGAATCGCCGGATGAGTATCTTGAGAGAGTGGGATGCGACGAGGAGGGGTGGTTGTGCGAAATGCGGGCAAATTAAATTTCCCACGAAGAGGCAACGAATGAGAGGGCGGGGCGCAGGAGAGGATCGGTGGAGAACGCGGGCTCTGGGCTATGGACTTGCTGTCTGTCTCATATGAGTCACTATTTACACCAATTGTCTCACTAGCTGTGTTTTGACACGTTTGGACACGTCAGTCGCTGACTCGCGATTGTTAGCTGATGCTAAAAGGTGTCGAAATTGACCTCACGTGATGACGCCGGTGCCAACGGGCGATCGGCGCGCGATAAGCTTCTAATAGTCCCGTGGCGCGTACCCACACCGCTTCGGGTGTTGGTCCGCCAGGGCCCAACGTAACTCCAGTGCCCAA